>JAEIIJ010006645.1:0-54061 GCA_018904815.1 Drosophila ogumai
TTGTTTATTATTTTGAGTGTTTCATGTAGCCTCATAATTAAAACTTAAATAATATCATTCACACTTAATTCAATAATTATTTGATAGGAAACTAGGTTAATTCGATTTATTTCTCATATCTATCCACTTTGTAATATATGTATCTTACTACTATTACCTAAATTCTTTTAGGTGAACGAATACATTTCCCTAATTATTATTAATTTTGTTATTATTCTTACTCCCTATTTTGCTCACTGCACATAAGGTTCGATTGAACGCTGATCACAATCGCGAAGGCTGCCAAACGCTTCTATGCAAAGTGCCTGCGATTCCGCCTCTTCCTCGTCCACCTTCTCCTCCTGCTCCTCCTGCTCCTGTCCCCCGATCTCCGCATGCTCATCTTCCGCTCACACCGAAGAAGAACCTGTTGTTACGGCGAGGCTGGGCTGGTCCTAACTATCAAGATGACCAAGGGGTGAACAAATTCATTCAGTCATTCATCGAAACAAATTGGTTGACTGATGATGACGACGACGCGATGCGGACGAAGAGGTGGAGCTGAGGATGGAGCTGGTGCTGGAGTCCAGGCTGGACCAGGAGCGGAGGTATGCCAGTGACGAGCTTTAACTTGTCAATCTGGTTATGTCAATTTGCTGTTTGTTTTTGCCCACTCCTCCTCCTCCTCCTCCTCCTCCTGCCTGGCTTGGATCACTCTTCCTCCCGGCCTGCCCACTCGCTCTCCTAGGTGGACACAGGCTCCTCCATTTGCGTGTCGGTGGACTGACTGGCAACAATTTTATTTATTCGTCGCCGGACGCATTTCCAATGCACACTCGTGTCATCCGATAAGCCGGCCGGGTCTAACAATTACTATCGCATAAATAACCGTTTACCAGGCGGCTGGGAGAGATCGGGAATCAAATCTACGATTGCCACACACGACACACACTGCATATACGGGGCGGCGGTGGCGACACAACCAAATCAATTTGTTCGCCGACGTTTTTCGGACGAACTTAACCCGAAACTCGCTGTTAAATGGATGTTTATTGCCCGCCGGGGCAAGGGGAGCCAAATGGTGGAGGGGGATGGGGAGGGTAACGGCAACGGGATAGGCAGGGGGGCGTGAACCAATTTACGCGGCAAATGCATGCACAGAGACGTCGATATCAAAGCCCGTCTCATCGGGCGGGAGCCAAGGCGAGCTGGTCTAAGTACACCTCAAAAAAAGAACTCTAAGATATGGTTATTTATTAGGATTTTAATTTAAAATATAAAAAAAAGGGATATTAAATATTAAGTTGCTAAAATTAGAAGAAATTAGAAAATTAGGTTACTTAAATTAGAAGGTATTTCCTTACTTTTTATCTTTATTTTTGCTTCAAAGAATGTAAAGCGGAAGTCCTTTTTTCAATATTCAATACTAGAGATGCTTTTGATTTTGTCAATTTTGAATGTTCCTTGATTTGATGTCTAATATTTTATACACTTAAATTATGATTAATTATTATTATGATTTTATATTCCAGATCTTACACCAAGCGTTTTGTTAGAAGACAATTGTCGAAGTTGGCTTTACTTTTACCAAGAAAGCTCATCAGTAAATTTTGCTATAAGGCTTATTATACATATCTTTAGATTTTTTAAAGTCTTTCTGATTTGAAATATATGCTTTTTTGGCCTAGCTATCATCGATTTCCAATTTGATTCCATAATCCACTTGCAAACAGAAAGGTGGTAGAAACTACGGTTACCCCAAGTTTCTTCCTTCTATCTTTTTTGTTAATATTGTCTTAAATCTTCTTGATAACAATTATCTAAGAATCCTTCTAATTTTACTAAGATATCTTTTTTTAAATAAATAAATAATTACAATATAACAAAAAATAAATATACTTTGCTGATTCCAAATTGCTTTTTCGTTGACCTTTTAATATAAATACCAAACTAAACAATTATCTAAATAATCTTAATGCTATTCTATAAATGTTTATTTTTATATTACTTTAAAATAAATAAATTAAAATATAAAAATAAATAAATAAAATAGAAACAAATACCAAACTATCCAAACTCCTTTGGAGTTTCTTTCACTGCACCTGGGGAAGGTGTGTGCCAAGCAGATCACCTCGCTCGGTGGGTGTGCGGATAGATTCTCTGGGGTCTGTGGCTTAGTCGCCACTCTCCAGCTCCAGCTCCAACTTCAACTTCAACTTCAGCCTAAGCTTCAACTCCATCCCAGGCTCCAGCTCGGTCCCGGATCGCTGCACGCCATGCGGTGGGGCGTGCGGGCCAATTGGCATTTGCAACAATTGCATAAATTTCGCATTTTTATGACTGATAGTGTAAGAAATAGGCGTGGCACATGTGAGGCGCGACGGAGTCCGATTCGCGGCGCGAACTGGAGCTCCACGCAATTGAATTCTTCGCTCCGTGTCATACATGAAATATACCCCAATCCGCGGATAGTTGGACAGCTGGAATGCTCTGGATCTGCTCTGGGTCTCATCTTCCTCTCAGCTATCTTCCGGCGTTGATCAATTGGGCGTTGCAGCGGCAGTGGCCGGGCGGCAGAGTGGCAGAGGATTCCTCAGCGGCAGCGGGAGCGCTGAGTAATGGCCGTCAAGCGCCCGCGGACATCATTTCCATAATGTCCTTCACAGGGCAGCTCCATCTCCAGCTCGGACCTCGAGCCCCGGCCCGGGATGCAGCCTCTCAGGTGCACCTATGCCAGAGCTTGTAACAGATTTGTATCGCATTTTATATGCCACAATTTTCGTTTGATATTTATGTCGATAATAAAATTAAGATGATGAGCGAAATTGCACTCTGAGCGGTGCATGAAAGGGGCGGCACTTCCGAGGCTCCCTGAGCACATATAGCACTATATACATGTGCACACACAGGAGGCACAGGAGGAGAATCGGAGGTCCCAACCCAGCCCATCACATCGCATCGCATCCGATCCCCGAGAGGCACGAACGCAGATGCTGGCAACCAATCAAGTGCAAGGGGCAGCTGTCGCAGCTCCAGAGATCAATCTTCGGTCATTTGCGCCGTTGTTCTCCCCGATTAACTCGATGAGAAAGCCCCGAAAGTTCTCCTCCATTGGAATTTTGTAATTTTCCCCCAAGCCCCAAGCATTTACAAAACAAAATAAACGAAAAAATTAAGTGCGTTTGTGAATTTTGTTATTCATTTGCAAATAAATTTGACTTTATCTTGGCCAATTGAGAGTTTAAAATATTAATACAACTCGAAACATTAATGAAAAAGCTTTTTTAAAAATTGAAGGAGGAATTTTAAAGCAGTTAAGGTTGTATTTTTAAAGAGAAACTGATCAAAAAATATGAAACTGAGAAGTAAAATGATTTAAAAAAAATGCTTCAACTTATTTTAAATATGCCATCCTCGACTTTATGAACTCTTGGGTGATCCTTTGGCAATAGTTTATTGGCTTAACATTTTAAACATAATTCTAAAGAAAGCCATAGGCAAATAACATGATATACAAAATGACCTAAATAAAAATACTCCACGAAACATATTTAAACCTAATCCTAAATGTATATATGTTTTACAATTTTTTCTACAAAATAATTAAATAAACATTTACATTATATCATTCTTATATTATAGTTAAACTCTCAAACTATTTTTTATTTTCTACCTCTACCTTTCTTAATTAATTTAAACAATATTCTTGTAGTAGTCAAAGTTCATGGCATAAATTTCAATCAGTTAGCTCTTGAGATTAATTCAGGTAACCATTTGCATAGTCGTCGGAGTAATTTGCCTCAATTTCGATATGCTCTCGGGGTGCCGAAAGTTATTGAAGCCATCAGAAGCAAAGATGGATTGGATATGCAAGCCAAGAGAGGCGCTGCTCCAGAGGATCCACCTTTCCCAGCGAAGGGAATCGATTCTGATGGGAGATTAGCAAAGCGCTGCGAGCTAAACATCCCGGCCCGGGCTTAGTCCCGTGTTCGGATATCTGGAGTATCTATACTGGTTAATAACAATAATCAGGCATGGCGAGTACAAGCCAAGTACATGTCGCTGCTCCTTGTGAGCGGCGACGACGGGAGTGGGAATGGAACTGGGCTTGGGAGTATGCATGGGCATGGAAATGGGGGGATCTGGACGGGGACACACATCCGGATGACGGCCATAACAACAGCTGTCAAAGGCCCAAAGATGAGCCCAATGACGATGATGAACAAAAGTCACACTTGGCGTAAAAAAGTTAAGTGGAGCGTTTAGTAAAAGTATTTTTCTAGATTTAAAGGCAAATTGTTATTATAAAAAATATAGCCTGTTATCTATAAACCGTGTAATAGTATTATATTTATAAAAATATTTCTTAATATTTCTCTTTAATAATATTTCCTTAAATGTACTTAAATTATGAAAACTATACATAATCAAGTATGGATTTTTAAACATTTGCTGAAATTGGTGTGGACATTTTTATTTAAAGACTTCATTATATCAAGAATTAATATTTTAGAAATATTTTTTGTGTATTTTTTCAGAGAAGCTTAAGGTTATTTTTGAAACTTTAAAATACTCTTGTTTGCAGGTAGAATATTTTCTTTCTCTTTTCAAACTATTGACTTCTTTTTCTTGTTAAAATAATTTTATTTAAAAATAATCTAGTATATTAAAACCTTCTCAAAAACTTCAGAAAATTGTTAAATATTTTTTCAGTGCTCGAAAAAGGGCCGTGATAAATACTACACTGGGGGGTACCTGTACCTCTGCTGTACCTGCAGCTACAATGATTTCAATGATCGACTAGAGACGGGCGGCTGGGAATTTCAAGAGCCCCGGGTGCAAATTACCACGAAAACAATTTCAGTTGCTGTTCCTCCTGATGGTGATGTTGCTGTTGCTGCTGCTGCTGCGGCTGTTGTTGGTGCAACTTGCAACTTGCAACTGGAAAATGGCAGCAGCAACATTGGCGGCATCGGCGGCAGATTGCCAGGATAAAGTATGTCTGTTGAAAGCATGCGTCAGAAAGGATTGAGGCAGTGGATCATGATCATGATGCGACACAGCCAGAGACAGGGACAACAACAAGAGCCTGTCCGAGAGAAAGAGAGAGATCGCTGCAGCTTCTGTTGCGGTTGCAGAGGCGTTGTCGTTGCAACAGCAGCAGCAGCAGTTGTTGCCGCCGTCGTTGTCTAGCTGGCAGATGTCTGCAATGTTTTTGCCGCACTGTCATTGATGAAGCATAAAATTATGGGAGGCAACATGGACGTGCCTGTGGATGTGCTGCACTTGGGAAAAATGCGAAGAAAATGGCCGCGCGATGGATTAAAGTCGGTTGGTTGGTTGCCTCTTTGGCTGGCTGGCTGGCTAAAAAGTTCTGAGGGGGAAAAACGCTGGCAGTTGCAAGTGCATAATTAAGCCTTCCGCCAGCGTGTTTTGCATGGCCGCGATTTTGCACACTTGAAAGCCGATTGGCTGCCGTGATTGGCCAAAGTCGGAGCCACGAGTTGTTGTGGCCACCAGCTTGAGAGCTGGCAACATCATGGCAAGTTGGTAGCCACTGGCGGTGGCGGTCAAGCTCATAGATCATTGCACTTGCTCGGCCGCATTCCAGCCTTGGGATGTACATGTATCGGGCAGGAAAATCCGATAGGATTAAGCTGTAAAAGTGTATCAAATGGAAAGTATCGTGTATATAGAGTTATCGAACATATCGAAAGTATAAATATCGAAAAGTATTCTTGAAGATTACAGATTTATTTTAAGCAAAGGCTGTAGAAACTTTTTAAGAACTCAAATATCATGGCACTTATACTCTCCAAAAGTTTATAAAAAGTAAAACATTAAATGTAATATTGCATCTAATAATATATATCGACAACATGTAATCAAACGCTTTAGTTATCGATGCAATATTGCCGTTATTTCCCCTTCAAAGCTTTGCTCTTTCAAATCGAATCGAAATCCTACATTTTTCTCTCTTTTTGGCATATGTCAGCCGTTTGCTTTGTTCAATGACTTTTCCGTAATTTCGCAACGAAAAAATCAGTAACAAGGAAATAAAAGAAAAGACAGAAAAGCCGCCAGCAGCATCAGGATCACAATTGGCAATTTCGATAACTGTTGCAACACCTTGACACGGACACGCAATCTCCGAATCTTCGCAAAACCCTGTCGCCCGAGTCGCTTGCCCCCTTCTCTCCTTACCACGTAACGCTGTGTGTGGCTCAGAGCAACAACAACAAAGCAACAACCAACAATCAACAACAACAACAATCAACAACAACAACAATCACAGCAACGCCGCTTGACAACTTGTAAGCAAAGTGAGTGAAAATTAGTGAAAACCTCTAAAAGCTGCCAGCCATATAAAGCGGTGAATGAGATTTTTCAACATTCTCTTTGGGGAAATACCCTGTACAAGGAGTTTGATGGAATATTTAGCAAATTGTGAACGCGGCATTAGAGCTTAATTCCAGTGGCATATCTTTTAGACATTTTGGTAATGGTTCATTTGCTTAAAGAGGGGTTCTTATAAAATAACAGTTTTGTCTATAAAATTAAAGTGAAAATAACTTATATTTCTTTAAGTCCAGAGTTCTTTATAAAATGGTTATTGATACAATTCTAAAAAAGAAAATTTATAATATTTATTTAATTAACTGTTGAAGTCTAAATATTCTTGTGAAGTTCGAGAATCTCGGAAAGGAATCATATTTGTTTGCTGTTATAATGAAATCGGTTTTTCTTGAGATTCGCTATTAAATTATATATTAAGTTATCATTTAAATTGAATAGTCTTGAGTTAAATACATTTAAAAATTAAAATGTTATATATTTTCTAGGTTATTACCTAAACTTACTTTTTTTATTTAAACTTTGAATGAATGATGAATGAATGATAAATAGTTACCATTCAAAATTAAATAATATTCATTAAATTTTTCCATTGCGACACAATGACTTAGTGTGTTATAAGTTAAAGTTTTAAATAAGAACGATAGGTTTTAAAGGCTATCAGGTTGGAAACAGTTTTAGTTAAATTTTCTTTTCCATAATTTTCAAATATTCTTTCAATTTATACTCCAACTTGTGATTTTCCCTGCGGATTATTTGATGATCCGCTCATCTTTCACCTGTTTTAGGGTGTTTCCGTATTTCATTCACCATGGCGGAGCCACTTTCTCCGCCGCTGCCACGGCCCGATCTTCCCCTGCTCCGTGCCTGGCCTGTCGCATTGCGTGCCTGGCATTCTACCCACAGCGTTCTGGTCTCCGATCTCTTCCCGACTTGGTCGGTTTGGTATGGTTTCGCTCGGCTCTGGGTACCGACCAACCGACCGACCGGCGTTCATATCCTGCGGACGTTCATAAACATGACAGTTTGAGCAATTTCCATCAATCACTTTTTTTGGCTGCCTTTATTTTGTGGGCTCTGTTTTTTTTTTTTGCGCTCGCCGGGATATCGTGACTTTGGGGGCACGAAAGAAAACCATCCCGATGGATGGCTGCCTGCCTGCGAGACTGACTGCCAACTTAAATATTTTCACTTTATTACATACACTGGGGGTTTTTGTGGTATGCGGTCTGCAGAAGGAGCGGGCGGAGATCAAACAACAAAGCGGTTCCGCATGCTAATGAATGCGCAAATACAACAAACTAATTTAAACGATTCCCGATCGCAATCAAGGGGATCTCGGATCTCCCATCTCCGGGCCTGTTCCAATTTTTATACAGCTTTAACACCAATCAATTAGCAGGGCCTCTAACGAACACGCACATGGACGGGCGGGCGGTACGGTCTTTTTTTGAGAGGAGTTTTTCCCAATACACTCAGCGAAATGTATGTAATTGGAAAAGGGAAATTGGGAAAAATGTTGTATAAATATATATGACTTTTAAAAGAGAAGTAAATATTTCTGAATAATTAGAATACCAAATTCAAATTCCTTTATAGATATAAAGAATTACAGTTTTTGTACTGTGTACCTCCACTTCACATCTTAACTCGAAAAACATTTATTTGGCGCTAAGAAAAGAAAACTCAGGGGTGAGAAAATCTGGCCCATCTTTTCATACAAAGCCGCTAAGTGCGTCTAAAAATCACCCAACTTCACCTCTTCCCGATGAGAAAATTTTCTATACAGCTTCATTTCCAAAAAAAAAAAAAAAAAGCAGAGGCGAAAACTGAAACATCAAATTGCAATTAAGAAAAGTTCAACACACAAAAAAATATTACAAGTGTCCGCTAAGCAGGGGGAAACTGGTTTTTCGTTTCTCCTCCAGTCCATAGCCAAACCCAAGTCCATTCCCAAACCGATATACCCATATCCAAATCCCAGTCCATGTCCCCAGCTCCATGACCATGTCCATGTCCGAGTTGGCGGCGACTTTCGTCTAATCAACTTTGCAATCGATGTTCATAAATTTATTTCATTTCGGACACAAATTACAAGAGTGTAGGGTGTTTAACATGCCATTCGCGTTGTAAGATCAATTGGGTTAAGCTTCGATCGAGAATCGATGGATTGGCGGTAGCAGTTCAAATTTGTTCGAACTTTATTCACCGAAAACCGGGGCTTGGGGCAGTAGAGGTAAAGACATGCAGGCTTAGAAAAATATAAATTATGCTCAATTTATTGGTGTTTTTTGTGGAATTTAAGCCAAGATCCTGGCTAGGAACTGTTTTTGTAGAGATTTGTAATGGTATATGTGTGCTTAAAATCTACACAAATAACATATTTATCTTTCCAATATTTTAAAAAAAGTTATTATCAAAAGAAACTCATCTCAAGACCATCAGTTCATTCAACCTCAAAGATACAATTTACTGGATAAGCTCATAATAGATCATCTAATTAATGTGATTTTTTATCGTTTACTTATTCAAACCTCTTTATTTTAAGTATTCTGAAGACACGATGCTTAATTTTGGTATTTCTATGAAATTATTTAAGCGATTTCTTTGGTGATTTTAGCCTCAAAACCTCAGCAAGCTCAACATTAGAACCGAGCCACAGGCGGTTGGAGCCCGGGTTGGCTTTTGCCTTTGCCTCCGAAATGTTACCATAAATCATCCGCTAATGCCAGACGCCGGCAGCGAATGATTGAATTAGCCGGGCCGCGCCGATATCGGGCACTACCAATTTCGTAAATTAGCCAAATCTAACATGTGCGATAGCCGGCCGCGACTATCGTCGGTTGCGCCTACCTCAACAGCTCCAAGCTCGGCTTGGCACTCGGCCCGAATCGTAGCCAGACCTGGCTTGGACGACAACGTACTCGGCCAGAACTAGTTGTACAATAATTATCAGCGCCTAATTAAATCGTTGCTTTATGCGATATCAGCTACTTGTCGCTTGGCCGGCTTTCTGACACAGTTCCCGGGCATTTTTTGTGCACCATAGTTTTCGTTTTCATTATAAAGGGTATTTTTCTGAAAGCTAGGGTATATATAGACTATTAATAGCAATTTTTAAAAATAATATATAAATCTTGGAAGTGAAAATAGAACGGGGTTGGGTATATAGAAATCTATAATATCTAAAAATGATTCTTATTGATTTCCTGTAAGAAATCAATTTTGAATTGAAAACATTATAGAAACTTTAAATAAATATATGAAACTATATAAAATATAAAATATATTTTGTATATTTTCAACGGGTATCCCCTAGTCGAGACCTTTTACTACAAAATTCCTTCTTGTTTTTAATTTCGATTGTCGCACTTTGCTCTGTAAATTTGTCTCTGCGTTTAATTAGCTTCATGGCTTATGGGTGGGGACCAGAAGGGGTACGTGACTCGGTATTGAAAAGGGGGGTGAGGTTCTCTGATAAATTGCTGTTTGGTTATGAAATTGAACGGATTTATGGCCGTACCCTAGACTGGCACACAAATCAGTGGCTTTCATCGCCGCCAACAAAGTCCGCCAAAGTCCAACCACTTGCCACGGCTAGTGAGCGAAAGAAAAAGCCAAAAAGTCTGAGCGCAGCGTTTAAGCCAGCACATAATTTACGCTTAAGCATGGCTTTTGACCAAAATCAATAAATCCACTCGGTATTCGCACAACAAAAGAAAATGTGCAGCTAGCCAAGGCTGGAGAGGCGGGGCAACGGGGCAGCTCTCTACGCACCACACCAAGTCACACCGCACACCACACACCACTCCATTCTGCAGCATCTTGGTGGTGCTAAGGCAAGGCTGTGGCTGTGTGGAGCTGCCATCATCAACGCGCCACTGCGGCTGCGGCCTAATATCGTTTGAAATTTATGATTTTGAACTCTCTGCCAGGTGGAGGCGCTACCTCGTTCTGGCCCTGGGAGAGGCGGGCATGCGGATTGCTTGGTTTTGGAATTTTAAATTTATTACGGAATTTTTTGAATTTCTAAAGAGTGTTGAGTATATAAAGGACTAATTTGTAGAAAGTAGAAAAATATAAAAAAATACAAGAAACACCAACAACTTGCCAACAAATACAATCTGTGTATTTTTTTAAAAAACTTTACCTAAATATTTAAAGGCCTGAATGGATGGTTCAGTTTATGATTAAAGTTAAACTAAAATTGATTTAATTTATTATATAAATATATGTACATATGCTATGCTTAGCTTTCATTATAGGGTACTTGGCTTTCCATTCAAAAATCAAGCAACTTTTCGTTGCAGATTTTAAACAGACTTTGATTTTTTCCCAAACTTGCCTAAGCCCAATTCGTGATTCTCCCCATGATGAACTGGAACTCGGCCAGACGAACTTCCATTGCCAGCCGGCTGCGTGGGCGTGTCGTCTTTGAAAGGGCGCAGGGTAAGGGGGTGCGGCCAGGTGGGTGGTTGTAGGTGGCAGGTTGCAGGTGGCTGGAAGCGGACAAAGGGGGCACAGGGGAAGCAACCATTTATGTGTCTGGCAAATATTGGCTTAACCTAATTTGTGTGGCAAGGCATTGACGTTTTTGTGTTGGCCACTAATCACAAGGTGCCAAGACTACCAGGGAATACACTAGGAGAAAATATAACACACAAACACAGGTCAGGTTAAGGTAAAGATATGATTGAAAGGTAAAAATAAAATGTAATTGTTTAAGTGATTAGTGTTTACTTTTACCCAACGAATTAAATCTAAAATTTAACCAAGTTCTTACTCATTTTAAATACTTTTCTCCAAGTGCAGAGGAAGCTCAGAGGAAGTGAATGAATGGCTGAGTGAATGGGCGAGTTACCTGGAAAATGCAATAAAAATCGCGCCGAGGGAACCGGCCCCGTCATGCATCTGTCGGCGATATCTTCCATGCAGAGTAGCCGTAGCGCCTCCTGCTCGCTCTTTCCCAATTTCCCCCCATTTCCCATGGCTTTTCCTCACTCCAATCCACTCCACTGCACAGCCTGCAGCTGAAGTGGAGTGCTGCTCTCGCTGGGCTTATCTAATCGTCTGACATTTTCGGTTTAATTTGGCCAGCCGCCGGCCCGAGGCGTTTTGGAATTGCAACTAAGTCAAGGCCTTTTGGCCAAATTTTCGTGCGTAGTTGGGATGGCCAAAAGGGGGGGAGGGGGCCATATGGTTGTGGGCCGTCAACCGAATGACAGGTTAACCCACTTTCCCAGACCCCAACCAGCGCACGCATGCGCGCAAAGCTTAAACGCTGGCTGGCTGGCTGGCACAACTATGCCAAAATATTTCACTTTACCTGCGATTTTCCCTCTTCATTTTCGTAATTTCCATGGTAATGAATACTCGTACTCAGTCGGCTGGTCGACCCACTTGCCAAGGCAGAGAGGCCGTGGAAATTGTCAGCGCCCGGGGACACTCACCCGATGAGCAATGGCAGCCCAAATGAAGGCGCAGACTCCATCAATAAACGGGAATTTGGTTTTTCTTTTTTTTTTATTTTTCAAGTCAGATGGTCAGTTCGTAGCCAAAACATTCAAATGAAAGGATCCTGAATAAAATGAGGGCACTTAATGCGATCAATAAGAGTGTAAATTCGGCAACTTGGAAAGTGGCAGCTGAAAGTTGAAGACTTAAGGAAAATCCTGAAAAGAACCTTTCGAATTTCGAACATAAAGGAATGGATCAATCGAAAAGCATTGAAAGTTGTAAGAAAAACTGTATACTTGGGAAAGGATATGAAGGTTTAAAGTTAGGTCTTAAAATTAACAAGAATTTAATGGCATTTTAAACAAAATTACATGACTTAATGATTGGTTTTATGAAGGATATTAAAGAATTTCTATTTTACAAGATTTATTTGTAGTAGTTGGCATTCCTTTGGCTGACTCTAGCCTTAAGTGGCCGCTGAAAACTATATATTTTGTTCAGATTTTTCAATTTATTTATTGATATATGATCGTGCAGCTCTGACCCACGACTGGCGGCAGGTTGTGCGAATGGCGGCAGCCACTTTCCCGCCACCGTGTTGATTGATTGCCGCAGTTTGCAGGCCGTTGAAAAGCCAACAATCCCCGAAAAAAAATATCCATAAAATGCGCATGCAAATCTGTAGTTGGAGTCACTGCAATTGGTTTTGGTGGCCACCGCAACGCAGTCTCAATTCGGAGTTACAAATTGCTCGGCAAATGTCTGCGCCTATCCTATGCAGATGCAGATGGAGCTGGAGATGGAGTTGGAGATGGAGCTGTTGTCCTCCAAGTGGATGCGATTCCCACAGAAGCAGGTACCGCGATGACAAGTCAAACTGCAAGTGGACGAGAGCCTCGTCAAGGGAATGCCAAACAGAAATCACTCGAGTTGAAATGAAAATTTTTGCAGGCTGGCTGCGGCCTGCTCCAGTTTGCGGAACTGAGCGCACTTTAAATGCACATAAATAAATCAATGCCATAACTAAGACCCATAAAAAGTCATAAAAGCGCTGGAAAACCAACAGAAACTGAAAATCGAATAACAAAATTTTGAGGCAAAAATCAATTACAGAAATGTCGCAAATGGCGAACAGAGGAAAAGTAAGCGAAAAATGTTTATTGCCTCGGCTTGGCCTGGCGCTGGAATTTTCAAATCAAATCTCGGCATTTTTCGATCGACTTTGAGTCGAAGTACGAATACGAGATCGAGTACAAGTACGAGTATGAGTACGAGCGTTTTGTTGCTAACCTGTCAGTGTGGTCAACTATCAACTATCAACCGGGGCAACAAAATGCGGCATTTGAGGTAGCCGAAGCTTTCATTGTCAATATGAAGTGAAGTCAGGCAGCAGGCGACTTGGCCAAAAGCGAGCCCCGGCGACGACTGCACGCAGTGTGGTCGGTCGGTCGGCCGGGGCAGCTAACAAATGTTGTTAACAATTTCATGCTGGCAACAGGCAACACAAACAGCAAACAGCAAACACAGCAACGACAACTACAACGACAACGACAGCAACAACAAGCCGAACAACTGTCAATGTGCATGAAATAGAAACATTGGCAAGCTGCGAGCCAAGATCTCCGAGAGCTTTGAGCCCTGGCACAGTCCTCGGTCCACGGTCCACGGTCCACGATCCAGTGCAGCTGCGTCAGTGAGGAAATGCACAAAAGGCCGAGACAGACAACCTGGCCCAGACACACTGACAGTCAGTCTGAATCGACGTGCAACTGGGCCTGGGACGGCACCGGGAGAAATTGGGATTATTGGACTCAACAGAAGATCAAAAGAACTGAAAACACAACTATTTAAAGGTAATACAACTATCGATAGGGAGTTCTTATAATATTCAGATATTAAATATGAAATATTACTATTATTTAATTTAAAGGTTCACTTCTTTTTTTTTCCAGTACCTCCCTGGGCCTGGTTCTCTGCTCGCCTCCCGAAATGCAATTGAAAAATTGTGAGTTGTACAATAAATTCCTTCTGTGTGGGATTGCGAAACATTTGAGCTTGATTGAATTATGAAGTGCGTAAGCCTCGCTAGCTCTCGGGGAAGGGCGCCGAGCACGGAGGGAGGAGCAAGATCTGTCACAGTGACACACAGACAGGCCAGACTTGGGGCCCGGGAGGAATACAAATGGAGGAGGCGAAGGCGGACTGTCGTGAGTGAGTCACTGCCGCTGGATTGGCTGCGACGGAGGCTGAGGCAACGGCTGGAGGGGCTGCTGCCTCTTGCAAATATGCAAATCAAGCTGCTGAGGACATGCATTACGCATTTGTTAACAATCGCAGCGGCAATTGCGGCTGTGTCTGGGCGAAGCTCATAATTCCAGCTTAGATCATGCCATCAGTTGCAGGGGGGGACTGGGGTAGAGGGTGGGCAATGCAGCACTTGGAGAAATTGAATTGAATATTGTACATTTTATTAAATATTAAAAATATTTAAATTAATCGGTCATAAAGGTATACTTGAAAAGGAGGACTTCTTGGACTATACGAACTACAGCTTGAACATATTTTATAGTGTATTCCTTTTTGTTTTTAATTTCTTTTAAATATTGTTTAATTTAGAATAATTATTCAGCTAGAAAATTAAGTACTTAAACGAAAAAAACCAAAACTAAAACTAGAATTATTATAAATACAACTATTTAAACTATAAATAAAAAAGAGCTTGTAATTATCTTAATTAATACCAACAGCGAAGGCGATCTTACTAGTTGTATACCCTTTACATCATTTATATCAGTTGTAGTAACTTGATTTTAAGACATTTGTTATTTAGACTTTTGAGAACAAGGCATCCCATGGTCGAGGTACACGATTCAAGCTTTATTCCTTCTTTATATGTTTATATCAATGTACTGAAACCAACCATAAGTCATGACTTATGCTGTTAAATCCTGTAAATACAACTTGCTTAGGTAACCAGCATTGTTACCCTTTTACTTTCAGTCAAAAATAAAAATACAAGAATTTAAATATTTCCTATTTCGTATTCATATTTTAAATAATTTCCCCACATAAAGTGTTTTTTGTTGGCTGCCCTGGAAAACCTTAGACCCCGATCTCTTGATCCCCCTTTACCGGGGTGCCACACAGTCAAATAAGTTAAGCCAGACGAAGGCGATTGGGTGTTAATGGAGGGAAATCTGTGATTGGAGCCTCGGGGGATCGGGATCACATCCATTCGCAGTCGGAGTCGCAGTTTCACCTTCGCTCAATTACGGCGACCGGCTGCCACAAATGTCAACCGTTGTGGGGAGGCTTTCTTCGGTGCCACCGTACTGCTGCTGGAGGAAAAGGAGTCTGGAAAGGCTGAAAGACTTACAACTCCATCGATTTCCCCATTACCATTTCGGTTCGCCAAATCGAATATTTGCAATCTCCGACTGCGTGGGCAGCGGAGAAACAAAAGGCAGTCGGAGTCGCAGTTGCATTTTACATTTTGCAGCAGCAGCTGGCATCAGTTGGATGTGTATGATAAATCTTTGTGCCATGCATTATATTTCATTGCTTAATAAGCCCGGCAATCTCGGCAGCCCCCGCCCGATCAGAGCCCCCTCTTGGCCCCCTTACTCCAGTCCCCCGTGAGTGGTGGCAACTGGTTTGGTCGGCGGGTCAAATCTTTATATATATTGTTCGGGTATTTCTCCTTTTTTTACTTTTGTTTTCCTTCGGCTGCCGGCAACTCGTGACTTTTCATATTTATGGGGACAGCAACAAGTTTTTTTTGTTTTTTTGGTAGGAGAAAGAGACGCCAACTGATATTTATATTTAATTTAATTGATCATTAAGCTTAAGGCCAGAGTTCGGTCTTTGGTCTCTGTGCTAAATTGAAATTAATATCGGCTACGAAAATATGCAAATCAACCATCCCAGATGCGGATTCAGATCAAGATTGAGACCATCCCTGAAATATTTTGGTTTATGGTCAAAATCAGAGCTAGATGCCGCGATACGCGTGCACGTCGCAAATATTTTTAATCGAACACCCAACACGACGATCTGCGGCTACTGCGTTTACACGCGCTCCAATCGGTGGTCAGGAGCGGAGCAGGGTTCACGGGCGGAGCACGGGACCTGGGCTTGGTCTTGGTGTTGGTGTTGGTGTCGGGGGCATGTTCACGCAAGTAAGACAAGACGACGTGACCATAAGAACCATGAACAGCAACAGGCATATCTTTCAAACTCAAGCTCAGGCTCAGGCCCGAAATCTGGTGAAAAAGCTTTGGCCAGAAAGTTGCCAAAACAAAAAAGTTGGCAAATTAAGAATACCCTTGCAGAGGATACATCTATTTGGAGATAGGGAACGACTTTTATTAAATATAATAAGAGGTGCCTTGGTTAGATCCCGAAAAGTACATTAAGGCTTATTATAAATCCTTTAAGAAAAGATATTGGGCGAAAGTAGTTTTTATACCCTTCCAGGGTATTACAATTTTAGACACAAGCTTGAAACGCAGCGAAGGAGTCATTTCCGACCTTATCAATTATATATATTCTTGGTCAGCCTCACAAGCTTAGTCTAAATAGCCATGTCTGGTGAAAAAAAAATTGGTTACCCATTTCTTAAAAATTTTATAAGGGGTTACATCGGTAAAATTGCAGATTTGTTTACCTATAAATAATAAGCATAGAAAAGCTGTCCCAATTGCATTTTTGTAACTTAGTTTTGGGGTTTTTCAACTTTGATAAAAGACAAATATATAATATGTAAAATTTATAAAAGAAATTTCATTCATTATTTGATATTCTGATTTTATAACCTTATAAAACAAACATAAATGCTTTTTGAATTACATTTAATGTTAGATTTTAAGTGACTTGTGATCGATTCTAAACTTAGTCCTCTAATCCAATAGCAAAATACAAGGGTATACAAATTTCGGCTTAAAAGGTAGCCTTTTTTTTTTGGTTTATTATTAATGTATCAAGCCGTAAAGTCTAAATACAATTTAATAAATAAAATAGTACAATACAAAACTATAAATACAATAAATAAAGTAAGTGAAACATTTTATATTCCTTCATTTTAAAAATTCAAAAATTCTAGGGTATTACCTGCATAGACCACTCGCCTGATCAGCATTTACGCTTTTTTTTTTCGCCAACTCTTGGTAATCAAACACCGAGCAGCGAGCACAGAGCGCTACTGTTTGGCCAGGTTGCTGCAATTTCTGCTGCTGCTGCAAGTAGCAGAGCCTGCAACTCGCAACTCGCAACTGGCAACTGGCGGGCGTGTGTGCCTGATGCCTTGGCACGCCCCACACTGGCTAGTGGCTAAGACCTAGTCTCTCCTAGGCCAGTGGTCGATATGTAGTCGGTGGTCGGCGGTTAGTGTGCTCCGTTGGGTGGGCGCGGGGCAGTCCGTTAATTATAAACGCATTAGGACGGGCGGGGAATTATAATCAGAATTAGCTTATCGCTCGCCGCTCACACCTCGCGCTAATGCCCCGGCCGTGGGGACCCCTCGGAAACAAAATGCTAACAAGACGGAGGGAAAATAAATAAATAAATATCGTAAATAAAACGAATCGTTATCTGGTGGTGGACTGACGCCTTAACCTTAGCCGGGTTCGGGTCTCTTTCGACCTGCAATTAATCACAGGCAACCAAATGATCCCGGGTTGATTTACATAATTTTATGAACAAACAAACAAATGGGGGTCGGGGTAACTGGGGCAAGCAGTCGAGAGGAGTCCGGGGGAGATTTCACTGCCCAAGATTAGCCATGCCCTCTGCCCTGCTGTTACCTATCCCCTGACCCCTGTGACTTTCATTCCAACTCGAACTCCAACTCCTACTTCAACTCCTACTCCTACTCCAACTCTGTTTGGAATCCAATGAACCGAGAGTTAAAGTCAAGTGCTAGAGCGGCAGATGATCAACTGTCGTTAAAAGATTTATTGCACTCGGCATTCCTGGTCTTCCTCTTTTGGCCAGGCTGGCTTTCAGGCCCCGGCCTATAAAAACTGGCAACAAAAACAGCTTGAACTTTCGACACCTTTTCGAGGCTGCGAGGCAGCAAAGAAATGTGAGCTTTGTGTGTGTTCTAAATTGGTTTTGCCTTTATTTATTTCCACTCGATTTTAATTGCCAACACGAACCTGCTGACTTTTCGAGCGACTGCGTCCGGAGACTAGAAGGTGTAGAGTTACCAATATTAACGGCTTTCCAGCCGGCCCAAATGCATTGGCCACAGCCCGGCCAAGTCCCGACCTCGGCCGTAATGAAGTAATTAAGTCTAGAACAGTTCCACTCTCCGCCAATCCGATCGCTGGCCAAGATGGCCAAAAGCGGGGAATAATTAACGAAACCGGACGGCTATTTGGGCCAACCTTTCGCTGGCCAAATAGACCAATCAGTGTGTCGCAAAATTAGGAACTATTATTTTCCAAATATTTCATTGATATTTTCTGGATTATACATTTTAATATCTGTATTGTTTATTTTATTGTGATGGAATTGCCCGTTTATGGCGCCCTTCCTTCGGCTCATGAATAACATTTTAATTGAGTTACCAGGCTGGTCAAACATTTGGACCTGGCGGTCTCTGTAATTTGACAGCTCAGTGATATTAACGCGATTTGACAGCGACAATGACAGTTGCCTGCATCTGTGGTTGTGCCTGATTTTGTGTGTGTGTGCGTGCCTGTGTGCTCAAATCAAACAAGACAAATAAAGCGGCGATCTGCGCTCTGCCTTTTGTCAACCATCCATCAAAAAAGGCAGCGAAAAGTCCAAAAAAAGAGGCAAAGAATAAGACGGGGCTAGCTGCAGCCGCATCATCCATGTATTGTCAATGAAACTGGTTTTGTGTTAACATCATTCCGTCACTCAGCCAGGGACTTGGAGAATGCACAGAGAAAAATGATGTTAAAAAACTATTTCTCATAAGAATGAAGTGTGTAAATAGAGGGAGCTGTTGATAAATTCAGAAAGGGGTTACAACTTTCTTAAGATTTCATTAAGATTGTGAAAAGATACCATCACAAAGTGTTAAGCAAAATATATATCAGAGATGAATAGAGGTTAAGTCAGGTTAAGTCAGCAACTATTATTAGTTTCTATTTGTTAATGTGAACGTGAACTTAAGAAAAAGGAAATTCTACCTTGAAAAACAAAAGACTTAGGCAACGAACTTGATGTAATATTCATTAACTCTGGCTCTACAAAGTCGATATGTTCGTTGTCATCTTACTCATTAGAGTAATTTAAATTATTTTAGAAATGTGTTTAAACATTATCCAAGAACATTTGTAATTATAATTATTAATTTACCTAGTTTTATTAATAGAAAAACTCACAAATAAAATTATTCCACAAAGTAGCAAACCCCTTTCATTAGCTTTATTTTCCCCAGCAAAACATTACTCTTTCCCCAATCTTGTACATTTTCTCCCAGTGCATTTCGGTCCACTCTCGGCCAAATACGCACAAGGGGGCTGGCAGACGGCATCGGTAAACGCACCGCAGCGATGCGCTTCGAAGATAATAACCAATATGCAACAGCAACAACCACACGAGGGCAACACCAACAACCTGTGTAACGACCACGCCAACACCAAACACCAAACAACGGACAACAAACACAGCCAAATCCAACAAAAACAGGCTCCGGCACAAACGTAGAGAAGGAGATATATACCATATATGTTATACGCATATGGAGAGGGCAGTCTGACGGCGAGGGAATGTAACAAACGAGTGAAAACTAATGGAAAATAATGGAAAAATATATTTACAATAGGCCGAGCCGAAAGAACCGCTAAGCAGAACTCAAAGAAAGAGGAAAATCTTATAAAGATTTGAGTGACAGTAAAATGAAATGAGCGCGGAGAGGTGAGTCGGGGATGGAGCTGGAGCTGTGACTGAGGCAGTGACAAACATTAGAAAGCTAATGAAAGTTAACCACAGATACAAAATAACAAAGAAATATCCACACAAAGAAATATTTATATATCCACACTAGCCGCGAGATGCACAGAGATACGAGATACGCGTCGCCAGATACAGATACGCCCCGAATGGTTTCTCATTATTGGATCGGCGACCTCTCTGGGAGCTGGAATCTTTAATCTTGGATCTTGCTGAAGTGCGAAATTTGCATTTGCATTTGAGTTGTGCGACTCAATTAGAACTTTTAGGGGCTAGAGGTTATTAGCGGGGCCAGAGAAGTGCTCAGGGGTCGGGCCACTGGTAGGATCGCCCACGCGAATCTCAGAGCCATGCGAAACTGGAACTGCAACTGGAACTCGGTATCGACCGACCGGCGCCAGTTCCACAAATGTGTCTGTGTGAGAAAATCCAAGCTTTAAACGGAATCGTTCAGATATATTTTACATAACAGTGGACAGACATGGGAAAGGGAAGTGTTAACAATAAGGATGGCAATTAATTTAGGCCTTAAATCATCAGGCTACTAAGAACTTCAGTTCATAAATTTCTAATATTTTACAAGTGGTTTGTTTTATAATTTATTACCTGTTTATGCTGAAGAAACAAATACAATTAGGAAAAAATTATAAAATAGTTATAAATAGTTATAAAATAATAATTTGTATACATTTTTTTGAAAAGTAAGAGCTATATAAAACTATTTGAGCCACTCTTACCAAACACCACATCAATTGTACCCAACTAAAGCATTTTCCTTTTCTTAATTTAATTTACAAGTTTTTACTTCTTCAATAACTAAGCTATATTTACCAAATCTACCCTTTATGCACCACTTTATTCTTTTCTTTTATAAACTGAATTTGGCCATTGTGGCCTACAGGCAACAACTTTATTTTTAGTAATTAAGTAACTTGCAGCACGCAAACACAGAAAACTCGTTACTCAGAGGCCAGCCCCCACTGTACCTGCTGTGTGAATTATTTTAGTGACCCAACCGAAGTCAGCTAACATGCAATAAAAGACGTTAAAGCGAACATTAAGGCTAACATCGTTCATTGGCCAAATGCAATTACGGGGCTTTTGTCGCCGCTGCGGCAGCAGAGGGGGAGTGCTGGTAATTACCCAAGAACGTATCTATCTGTGCCTCAAAATCTATCATAAACAATCTATAACTTTTCATTATGTAGATCGCGATGGCAATTGTTGTTGCTCGGATTGCTTGGGCTGAAGGTCAGCCACTCGGCGGCAGTCAATTACATGGATTGGGGTGCGACCCAAACAACTAATTAAACAGATCCATGATCGCTGATTGTAATTGAAAGAGCAGCCAGCAGCTCCAGATCGGCGGGGGGTCGAAACCAAGAGAGAGAGAGATGTGGTATTTCGGTTGAGATGGAATCCCGCGGGAAAGCGGCAACTGGGAATTTTTCCCTAAAACGGAGTGGGCCACGCCTCTCTGGTCCGTCATATGCATTTGCACAGATTACTAATCGACTCTTTGTCTTCATTTGATGGGCTTCGGGTTTTAATTATTCGAGAAATGGTTTTCCAAAACAGACCGAGAGCTCGAGAGCTGAGAGCCCGCATATCTTAAACGTTCCGTTGTGTTTTGATGGTGTCTCGAGCCCATTTTCAGGTGTCTGTTAATTTGTTTCTACCCCCCGCTCCGCTCCCCGTTGCGGCTGCCCTAAACTCGTCTGCGTCCGTAGTTGACCCTCTTCGTCTTTGTTTAACAACAAATGCTTGACTTGAGCCGAGGTGTTAAAGCTTGTCTCCGGCCGCAGCGCGTTTTCAGTTTTGAGTTTTCATTTTTTTTCGGCTTTTCGAGAACCGAAGCCGCTTTCATTCTTAGACTAGTTTGGCTCGTAGGCTTTATAATTTATGATATTCGAATGGTTTCTATGGAATGATGCGAGACGAGACGAGACGAGAGATTGCCTTAGATTTGGGGCAAGGCATGTCTGATTCGGTTAGATGGGCAGCGGAATCGTATTATTATGTTGCACATTAGCTGCGAGGAGGGTTGCGTGCATTTATAATTCAATCACGAGCAATTAACTAGGAAAATGCATGTTGAAGAACAAAAGACTTGAGCAACGAACTTGAGATTTCTTTGGTTTGCATAACGCCGGCTGTCTCGCTCTCACTACCTCTGTTAACCTCTCTTTCTTGTGCGTTTTTGACAAATTTGTTTGAAAATTTCCAAATTGAAAAGATTCATTCATCAGCGGGCCGCTCGCATCATCATCATCAAGCCAGGCAGCCAGGCAGCCAGTCAGGCAGGCAAGCAGGCAGAAGCTGGGCCCGGGCCAGGCCATGTTTAATGGATTCCAGCAGGCCGCGTCTCTCGCTCTTCGTGGGTCTCCGCATGGCTGCTGGGATGAAGCTCAAAGGTCCCATGTGCGATCTGACCCATTGTCGTTATAAATTAGCGCAATCAATCAACTCACTTCACCTGATTCGGCCGAAAAGCGAGAGAGCAGCAACAGCAGCAGCACAAAAAGAATCCGGAGCCAGAAACAGGTTAGCCCGAGATGCAGATAGATAGAGCGAGCGAGTCGGAGCATAGCCAATGCCAATGATGCCATGTCAGATAGATCAGAACAGACCCAGACAAATTTCGGCACTTCGTCAATGTCAAAACGACAGAATCATTGACCGGCTTTGTTAAATTAATCAGCGAAATCGTTAAATGACTCCCAAGCCCTAGCCCCGCCCAGCGACTAAAATCAAAAGTTATGTTTTAGCTGGAAGAAGACTCGCGACTATCGGACCATTTGCCTATCGCCGGGCCCCTATCGATTCCCCTCATCTCTTTCTTCTTTTCCGAGCCGATGTTAACAAGAGGAGACTCCCGAGAAAAGGCAGTTAAGCATCTCGCTCTCCTCCCGATATTATTCCGCTTTTCAGGTGTAAAATGAAAGAAGGTTTTTCATCAGATCCCAAAAGTGCCGACCATAAATTTTCAGTTGGAAACCCTTTTCCATATAATTTTCCCCATGCCCCGGGTCCGTGCCCCCAAGGGCTGCACTTTAAAGAGAAGAAAAGCGAACAGAACTCTCCCTTTCCTTGGGTATTGTTCGGGACCTTTGTCAGGATTATGATTACGATATGATGTGATTCAGTTCGATTCGCTTCGCCCGCTCAGGGCTTTCTCTTCACGAGTGGAAAATGTTTTATTTTGATGGCGGGGAGTACACAGTGTCTCCCTTTATGCGGACCACAAAGGAGTTGACTGTGCCTCTGACTTTGACTCTGCCTCCGTATGATTCCAGGTCGCCGGTGCATTGATTTTTTATACATATACCTATACCTCTTACGTAGCTGCAGGTGCGGAAGCAATTTGTTTAGAATTTTCGCTGTAAACGCAGCAATGGCCAACGCAACGGCAACGGCAACGGCAACTGCTACAAGTTGCTGAGAGGCAGTGCGGACATTAAATAAAAGCGAAAAGAGTAAACACACAACACGAGAAAATATTGCATGCAACAACGCGGCCCGACTCCATATACCATACCCGATGCCCTGCCCTGCCAGGCCATGGTGGACTCTGGGCGCTTGTGCTGGTGAGCATACAAATATGCAAATTATTGTGCACACAGCGACCACGCCAACAGACTCCAGACTCCACACTCCACACTCCACACTCCAGACTTCAGACTTCCAACAACAACGAGGCGAACTGGCAGATTTGTTTGCCCTGCCAGGCAGTCAGGAAAACTGAAGCAACGACTTGATTGCCGCGCAACTAGCCAGGATGTATTGGCCGGGCCCGAGTCAACATACGGCCGAGATATATGGGCTCGAACTTGAAACTTTTATGGTCGGAAATTAGTTCGAGCGAGCGGAGCGAGTGTCCAGGAATTTCCAGGATATCCCCCCATATGCTAATCATGTGGTCTGACCAAACAAATGTTGTGTGACTTGGTCACAGCGCGCTATCTTTGCTTTCACAGTTTAGGATCTTGTAGTGCCATTATTTGTTGTGTTATTAAAAGGGGTTTTTAAGCGTCTTTTTATCTTTTATAAGTGCTAAAAATTGAATAAAGATAAAGGTAATTTTAATAATAAAATCTAGAGTAAATATTGATTTATAGACACATTTATAAGCAGCTAGCAAGGTGTCTAGTGGGAGGCATAGTACCTCTTTTTAATACTGTAATTTATGAAATGATGTTTATTAATAAATAAATACATAAGTAAATAAACAGAAAAAATATATGGAGTACTTTATACTATTAAATATATAGTTATACATATCTAATGCTAGAATAATAATATTTCAAGGCATCAATCCAAAGTTAATAACTTTCCAAGAAAACAAGAATAAATACTATCTTTTCCCACATAGTTTGTTCTTCCAAGTGCATACATGTATGTATGTATATATAACTGAACAATAGAATATTTATCATCCTGAATTAGCCACGAATCCCATTAAATTTTAGGATCTGTTTTCATGGTCCACGGATGGATCAATGGAAGGCATTCTTCTCAAGGCCCCACCATCTCACCAGAGACCCCATTTAAGTGCTCATATAAGGCTAGATTTGGATCAGAGCGAGGGTTTCTTTAGAGACTCTTAGCTTTTCTACGATCGGCAGTTGGATGTTGGGTATTAGCATTAGTGGCATTACGTTTTATAGGGCCCTCGGGCTTTTTATGGGCTTCGGTTTCGTTTGCCGGTATTAATAAGTTCATAAAGCCGCGCCGTCGATGTTGGCACATTTGTTTGGCGTTTGCAGTTTCGGCCATAAACCGTGTAAACTGTAAACTGTAAACTGTAAACAAAGACGCGGTTGGTGGGCGACCAGATCTCGATCTCCTCCCGCGGTCTCAGGTTGCTCTGCACTCGTACGTTCTTCCGTCCATCTCAATTATATTGTTTTATTATGGTTTCATTCCGAGATGAGAGAGAGCCCCCGAGTCGCCTGCAAGATACATTGTACGGCCCGAAGCGAACCGAAAAGGTAAGACGATATTCGAAAATGAGTTTTGCGGCGGCCGGGTCTGTGAACGTGTTAAAGTCACAAGTTCCCTAACACGTCTTTAGGTTATTTGATATATTTATTAAACTAGCCGAACGATTTTTTATGCAGCTCTCGCTCTCGCTGTTGCCTTTTCTCTGTCTCCCTGGAGCTTCCCTGGAGCTTCAGTGGAGAGATGGAGATATTTTATCTGGCGCGTCCGAAACGGGTTATCAAAATATCTGTGCTCTGCTCAGGCGTGAGTTGATTAACTCTCGGCCGAGCCACATTTTTTGGTAGTTAGCACACGGGGATAACTATCCCCAGACTCTAGACCCACTGTCCAGCTCCTTCTCAACATCTGCAGAGCAAGAAAGCAGTCTAAATATTGGTTATTATTTACAGGAAAAAGATACCACAAATAGGACTGCAAAAAGAAAAATAATTGTTAAATGCAAGCTTATTTTAATTTAAATTTATTTTCCCTTCAATTTAACCACTTTATGCCCATTTCTCTGCGTGCACGACACAGCTTCACTTGCCTTGTTGCATTTCATTTTTATTTACGTGAACTACTCTGGTGTCCAATAAAATATACGCAGCAAAATCAGATGCAAAACGTGCGTCTGGGGAGGAAGAGGGGCGGCGAGTAAGAGATTCTCAGCATCTTGTCGCTGAGACACGCGGACGCACTTAATGAGCAGCGATCTTAAATCTTAAAGTCAGACACGCGGTGGCGGGAGCGGAGAGCTGGAGACGTCGTCTGTGTATCCACGAGACCGTGTATCTGGCTCGGTCCCAGCATGGGCAGGTGAGCGTGTGTTTGTGGAAAGTATCTGGAACTGGCTCTGGCTCTGGCTCTGGCTGTGGCTGTGGCGGCTTCATCTTTCTCCTGCTGCACTTGAGCCTCTGGAGAGCAAGAGAGAGACACAGCTCTCAAATGCTTATGAAGATATTATGAAAAGCAGCAGAAGACTCCAACTCCGACTTGTGGCTTGGTGTGAGTGTGGCACCGAGTATCTAGAAGTGGAGCCTGCATTATGTGGCAAGTTCCATCGGGGCAGCGGCAAGTTGACAAATGCCGAGATGGAGGGAGAGCCAGACGGGGGACTGGAACTCCAGCCAGAGCTCCAGCTCCAGCTCGACTCCATCTCCATCTCCATCTCCATCTCACCTGCAAAAAAAGATCAATGACAATTTATTGTCATGACTATGTAAGTTCTCACAAGGCGCAGGCGTGCTCAGATACTCGTGTATCTGCATCTGCATCTGCATCTGTTGGATGGTTTTCCATATTTCAAAGTGACATTCGGTTGGCGCATTTCGTTCGGTATTCGGTATATATTTGTTGTTTATTGGTTGTAAAGGTAAAATGAAATCTACTTAGGCTGCTTACACGAATATCACACAAATTGTTAATTCTATGGGGCCTTACTTTTTATACAGATACATTTACGGCTAGGTCTAAGCTTAATACTCAAGGACAGAGTCTGGCATTTACAAGTTAGTTA
Organism: Drosophila ogumai; assembly: GCA_018904815.1. Classification (NCBI taxonomy): domain Eukaryota; kingdom Metazoa; phylum Arthropoda; class Insecta; order Diptera; family Drosophilidae; genus Drosophila; species Drosophila ogumai. Next base: position 26,216 of record JAEIIJ010006645.1, read on the forward strand.
AGCTTCTTCTTCAGTGGATCACCTGTTAATACTTGGATCTACTTGGGGCAGGGATCTTAGGCAAGGGTTCTAACTTCTCTTTACATTAAAGTAATTATTTAATTTAGACAAAGGTTGAATTTTTTCTTCTTAAAGAATCTTCTTTTCAGGTAATTAACCAATTTGACAACAAATCCTTTGAACCCTGCCCACCCCCTGACCCCTTGACTACTCCCACTCCCACTCCGATCCAGATGATGATGAGGCTTCCACTGCTGCTCCAGTATTTACAGCTTATCAGTCGAGTTGAGGGCGTTGTTGAGGCGTTTACTAGCTGCCCTGGCACTTCTGCACTTGGCCCAGCACCCGGTCGATGCGCTCCACCAGAATCTTGACCGACTTGTCCGGCAGCGAGGGCAGCACATCTCGTACCCCGGCGCTGGTTGTCCGCTCAAATAGATCCCTGAGCCGGCGACCCGCTCCCGCCGCCCGAAGACGACGCAGAGCCTCGATCGTGGGCCGCCGGAAGACGCACAGGTTGTCCAGGAGGAGGCTGTGATAGGCCTCGTACTTCTTCAGCAGCCGATAGCCATGGAGCAGGCCGCTCTCGTTGTCCAGGAAGACGAGCAGCTGCGAGGCGGACTGGCGGGCGAGGTTGTGCGCCGGCGCGGCCATGATGTCGGCGTTCCACTGGAAGTTGTACAGGTTGTTCACCACGCGATCGAGGTTCGCGATCAGGTAATCGAAGACGATTAAATCGGACCATTGTGCCAATTCAATTAGCCGCTGCACCAGCGTTCCTGTCTCCTCAATCGTGCTTGATTGATGAGCGGAGCCCGGCGAGCTGGCAGCTGGCCCTGCACCCAGCCGCTTGAGCAGTCCCTGTGCTGGTTCTACTGATTGCTCTGCCTCCTGGCTGAGGTGCCGCGTCAGGTTCCAGACGTCGTGCTTGTTGAGGTGCCGCTCCAGCGGCTGGAAGGGCTGAGGAATGCCGGCCGGCTCCAGGTCGGACAGCCAGCGGGTCAGCACCACCGGACGGCGCTCCTTCCACTGGGCCTGTGTGATGTCGCCGAGGGCAGCCGCCCAGCTGGGCGTGCTGGTATCCACCACAGTGGCGGCGCTGGGCGCCAGGTTGCTGATGTTGAGCAGCTGGCCCAGGTAGTAGCTGAAGATCTCGCCCTGGATCTGGTCCGTGTTCTGGCGGTAGCGGGCACAGGCGCGGGTTCCGTCCGCGAAGACCACCAGGCGATTCTGCATGCGTCCGCAGCCCTGCTCCAGCCGCACCACGCGTCCCTGCTCGCCCACGAAGCGCTCCCAGCTGAGCTGATCCTGAGAGGCAAATCCCCGGGGCAGCGCCCGCTCCACCGTGGGACCCCAGAAGACGTCCTCCTCGATGAGACCCGCCTGCAGGGGATCCGGCGTGGCTGTTACCGCGGGCGAACGCAGAGTCTCCGGCTGAGCCGGCCGCTCTGGCAGCTTCTTGGAGAGCCTCCGCTCAGGGCCCTTGCGGTACTTGCCGCTGGCCGTGCGCTGCACGTGGAACTCCTTGATGCTGCCGTCGTCGGTGTCCAGCTTCTTCACCACCATCGAGTCGGGGGCATCCTTGTCCTGCTCCAGGTGAAAGGCGTTGCGGAAGACCTGCTCGGCACTCAGCTCGGTGGCGGCGGCGTCCGCCTCCCTGATGAACGCCACGCGGTAGCTGCTCAGCGGCTCCGCTGGCTGGTCTGTCCCTGTCTCTAACGTGGTTTCTGGATGGTGGGGCAGGCCGAACATGGGCACTACCACGCCCAGCGCCATGCCAAAGACGAAGGCGGCCAGGATGCTGAGCAGGCAGGCGCGCCGCTGCAACGATCGGCGCCGGCGCAACGTTAGCAGCGTCATGTGGGTGGCCTCGCTGGGATTGGGACTGGAACAGGGACTGGGACTGGGACTGGAGATGGAGATGGGATGGGTCCGGTGCTCGGGCGCTGCGATCACGCTGCAGGTGAGCTGCTGCTCCTGGCGTAGGCCCAGGCCCTGATGCTGATGCTGGTGCTGGTGCTGGTGCTGTTGCTGTAGTTTCTGTTGTCCCGCTTCCAGGCGCTTGATGTCGTACATTTTGCCGGCGAGCCGAAGATCCCGATTCCCAGTTCAAGCCCAGACCTCAGGCTCAAAGTTCAAGTGGGGCATGGAGGGTGGGATGCAGGGCACACTGGCGGGGGCACTGATGCAGTGCCGCACAAAGTCGTGAAATTAATTTCTGTCTTTGTTTAATAAATATCGGTTCTTGGTTGTCGGGTTCTCGGTGCGGTGCTTGGTTCTTCGTCGGTTCTGGATCCTCTGCTGGCGACTCCAACTCCTCCTGCGACCGGTTCGAATTTTTCCTCTACGATTTCCACAATTGAAATTGAAACAAAAACACAGAAACGTGCTCTTCCTGCTATAGATGCTACATATAGTTGCTATAGCTCCTTGATCGCTCGCTGATCGTCGCTCGTTTATTTATTTTTATATTTTTTTTTTGTGCTTTGCTTAGCTGAAGTTTAGCTTTTCGGGGTTCGAGTTCGGTTTGGGTTGGGGCTTGGGTTTATCGATCTATTTTCTGCACGATCACTTGCTGTAATTCTTTATTATACATTTTTGCTGGCCGTTGGTTTGTTTGTTTGTTTTGTTTTTTTTTTTTAGGTTTGTAGCTGGCCAGACCCGGCGGGTTAATATTTTTTGCTGGCCCTTCAGCGCAACAGTTTCTCTTTTTGTTTTTAATTTCTCAGCAGTTGGCGATTTCGGGGCTCCGATAAAAGCAATTTCGTGGCTTTGAGCTATTTGCCACACCAGCCCGTAGCACACACACTCACTGCACACTCGCACACTCACTGGCACACTTGGATTCGCACTCGAATTCCCAGATTCCCGGATCCCGATCCGCCCGATAATTGCCCGCGAAGAGCAAACAGCGCGACAAGTTTCTGCGGAGCAGCGGGGTCTTTGGGTTTTCGGTGTTCGGTGTTCTGTGCTCGGTCTTGGGCCCTGTCCTCGCTGTCTTGGGTCTCTGGGCCTGGTCCAGGTCCTAGGAACGTGGCTTTTTAGGCTTTATCAATTTAATTTCTTGTCTCGCACCTCCGCCAGCCGACTGGCTGTGTTTTATTTTAGGCTTTTTGTCCGCACACCGAGCGATGTGAGGAATTTTTATGCCTCCGCTTTATGTATTTTCTGCCTCGATATGTTTCACTCCTTGTTGTCCGTCGTTGTCGACGTTTTCACTGGGTTTGGTTCTGGCCGCGAGTTGTTTAGAAGCCGCACTGCGTTAGTTCGGTTGCTTCGAGAGCTTCGGTTCGGTTTTGTATCTGACGGATGCACGGATGCACGGTTGTACGGATGTGCGACTGCGCGTACCGTTCGCCTCGAGTTTTGCTGACAGACTGACTGCCACCGAGTTCTCGCCGGGCTTAGTTAAAGACATGCGGTGGAGTCGAATTCGGCTCTCTCTCTCCCTACCTGTTCGTACCTGCTTGCCGGTTTTGAGTGGAAATGCTGGAGAGATCGCTCTCTGAGCTGCTTTCTTGACTTGAGCTCTCCTCTCGCGAGCGAGTAGAAACTGAATCCTAACTCGGCTTGGGAACGGAATATTAATGGATTTAAAGTGCCTTAATTTAATTGTTAGAACTAACTAAAAGTACTTGCTACAAATAGCTTAAAATTATTGTAATCGAGTCTTACAAAGGGTTTGTTTCTAATTGCAAAAAGTCACAAAAAATGTAATAGTAACTCTTATAAACTTCTTATAGTCATGCAATTACTAATATATACTAAAAAAATTAGTCAATGACCAAACTAAATAAAATATAAATAAATAAATATAAAAGCAAACAAATATTTTTCTTGTGATATATATTTTTAAATTAATGTATAGCGTTGAGTTTGATTATTGGAATAACGAAGAGCTAAAATATAAAATTGAAAATAAATATAAATTATATAAATACATAAATAGGAAATATTGAAGTATTTTATTTGCTCCTTGTAGTTTATAATACTTTTTTTTATTTAATAATTCTTTCCCTTCAAAACAAATTCTTAAAGCTGGCTTTCTTCCTAGAAACTCCACACTTTATTGGTTGAAATCACTGCCATTTATATAAAATCCACCAGTGATCTTCATCTCGAGTCCTAGCTCATTGTTGGCATAAAACTTTCCCTTGAAGGTGTAGTTTGCCTCAGGTAAATATTGAGGAACTTCCAGCATTAGGCCCCTAATAAGGATATTGGTGTCCTGTCAGAGAATCATATGAGGTAACCAAAACAAGGAGACTTGGTAGCAACTTAGATACCCACTCTGTTGAAGGGGCACCTGGCGGGAAGGTTTACAGCCGCCCTGCTCAGTGCCCTGTAGTAGCTGCCCAGCAAGGATTGAGTCTTGGAGTTCCTCTTCAGTTGGCAGAAGTCCAATTTGAGATCCTTCAGTGGCCTCATCTGCCGCAGTCCCTTGGGGGCCAGCGTAAGTTCGCAGAGTCCAAAGATATTGTCCGCCGGCTTTTGGCCAATGGTTATGCCAATGCTCAGTGAATGCCTGGAAGTCCGCTGGCAGTCGATCTTTGAGATGACCTTGCCCCTTAAGGAACAATCGATGGAATTGTACACGAGTTTCTAGGATGGATCAGGAAGGAGTAAAGCTTAAATAGGTATTTTTAATATATATATATTAATCAAGCAACAATTAATATCTAATATAACCTTTGTAGCTTCCCCGTCGGCAAATAAAATCCAGAGGAGAAGACCTAGGGCCCCCAAGAGTTCGCTGTTTGGATACATTTTTCCAACTGCAGCCGCGGACAGGTCTATTAATCCATCAAGTATTTGTTCTGGAACACTTTAATGGGTCATTTCCAATGACAGATCAGATAAGTACGCTCCGTTTTGAAGGCCTATTCAGGTGAATCGATCTATTACCAATTAAAAATACACGTGCTTGGAATTTTACCTACTCAAGTAGAGACTCGTGTAAAATATGCTCAGAGAGTGGATGTGTAAAGAGCTCAAGATGGAGCTCATTTTAGTTATTTCACTCAATTCGAGAGAGGGAGCGAGAGCTGTGGTAGGCCTTTTAAGCTCAGCAAAGCACATTTACTGCGTCACATTAAGAAACTAGAATTTGGGATGAAAGAGAGCGTGGAGCGGGGAGCAGAGAGCGGCACGAAGGCGATTACGTAGCGGGGAAGCTGCTCACGATTATTTCAAGGCACTTCCTCCTACAAAGAAAACATCCTAAAATTGAGTTAACTTTTGATTTTAACTTTTGGAAAAAAATTTAAGGTGTTTTTTAAGGTATTATTTCTTGCTTCAGGGCAATATTAAATCAGTAAAGTTAAAAAATAGGTAAAATAAAAAGAGTTGTCACGACAGTTTAAGTATTAGGTTACCCAAGCTTGAATTAAATTAATCAATGACTTGAACATAAATCAATATTTGGAAACTTTTTTAAATTGATGACAAATTGTTGAAATATACATAAAAAGAATTATGGAATATCAGGTTTCACATATTTGAAGGGTTAAATTAGCTTTAACTAGAAAGTTGCCCATGGAAACTCTATTTTTGTAGATGACAAAATGTTTAAGTAAATCTTAAAATAATTATTAAAAACATAACAAATAAAATATTTAAATGTTGGCCAAGTTTAAGTTTTAATAGAACTTCCGCACAAAATGTGAGAAAATGGAAAGGAGACAGAGCGAGTGAGAGAGATCCCTGGCCCGCAAGGATTATCATCATCATCATGTTCAGGGGACAAAAATGAAGGGAGAGCATTTCAGAAACCAACGAAATACCCAGGCATCGAACGAAGCCAGAAAGGAGAGACCAAAATAAGTAAAAATGTTAATTTCAAGTGGATCGAACCGCAGACATCCTATATCTTAAAGGTTTCTATCAAGTTTCGCAACTAAATCACCACTATATACCATAGACTTCCTCTGATTAAATGGACACCTTAAGAGATCGGCATTCCCTTATCTTTTACGGCCTGGAACCCATTATTTGACCCATTACATGGAAGACCTAGGCATAAAATTGATACGAAACCGTTTTCAAAGTGATCCGGAAATTTTAATAATGCTACACCAATATCAATATTATTTTAAAAGCTTTGGAAACGCCCTGCATTGATATGCTAAATAAACACGAAAATCCATTCAGAGTTAATTTTAAATGGGCATATATCTCGATATATACCGAATCGGTATACACAATGACGGCCAGGAGTAGCGGGTATGAAAACAGTTGGAAAAAATATGATCAAGGAATGTAGACATAACTTGACAGCGTGTTTAGAGAATTTCTACTCGGGCCCGAGGACAGAGTCGCGATCGCGAGTCTCCGTCTCCAGAGCCGCGTCTCCGAAGAATTGCGAAGACCAGAAACGAAGATAACAACAACTTGGGGCCGCTGCATTCTTCGGTGTCTGAGTGAGAGAGAGAGGAGCAGAGCCTGGTTTTGACTCAGAATTGGGCTCACGATTTTTCGGGTGCAGTTTAATTTAATAAAGTGAGAGCATGTTCGGGCCTAATTGAATTTGCAACGTTGGCGCGGCGATCGGCAAACAAAAACATATTAAAATCCAGCGGGATTCCCACTCGCGGCCCACAATGCACAAGTTAATTATGCGCCATTCGGATTTGATGTCTTTTTGAGAGAGTGAAAAGCTTTTAAGTGGGATTTCGTTTTGGGGATCGACGATCGACGAGCATTATCAATCGGGCCCCATCAATGGGGTGCCTCTGGTTACCATTTTGATTTGTCGCTATTTCCGTGGCCTTTTATTTGCCATATGCCCCGCAGTAATGTGTCTGTTGAAATCGTCAGTTTAAGTCAAATTAATTAACATTAATTTTTGTGGCTCGTCTCGAGGCATGAAATCAACCGGGTGGCTGGCTCCGCTTGAGTGTGTGTAAAATTAATGTCTGGCGCGATGATAAATTGGAACTCGTTGGAGCTTTGTTTTATAGATTTCATTTCTGACTGACTGCGACTCTCGCCAATATATGTACATATATGGTGGGAACCCGCCGAGGCGAGGCTATGGCTATGGTGGTCGCAGCAACTCGAACGAACGCTGTGTTATAGTTATAGTTATGCTCGGGCCCAGGGGTTAATCGAATTAAACAAATACCTGACAGCTCGGGCTCTTTGAATAATGATCTATTAGGGGGACGGCCGTGTAACTGTGCCCTGTCTTCTCTGTTGATGGCCCGTTGACTGCTGCTGATGGCTGGCCAGTTCGTTGCCTAAGTCTTTCGTTGTGGGAAACACACACACACACTTGCGAACTTGTACGCAGCAGAAGAGACACTTGGCGGCGGCTCAGCTCTCGTTTTAATTATTTGCAGGCTGCGTATAAATTTCAGGCAAAAAGAACAGGGAAAGAACCTCAAAAAAAGTAAAAAAGAAACCAAGAAACACACTGAGAGTAAGAGAAATTGGGTCCAGGGAATAATTAATACTTAATTTTTCGGGTAAAAGTTAAAAAATAAAATTAAACAATTTAAACTGAATTTAATTCTGTGAGCTAAAAAAAGTTTATAATAAAAGGAAAACAGCTCTTAATAATCATAAAATCTTTCTTGCTTTAATTCCCTTTTTCTGTATGATTTATTTTGTTTAATTTTAATAACTTTAATTTCCCAAAACCTGCTCCCTTTTTCTCTCCCTGTAAAAACTGAAACGGAAAACATTTGCCGAAGTTTGTTAAGCGCAAATTCCAGGGATGCTTGCAGTGCGCAACAATTTGGAACATTTTGTTGAACACAAGAGGAGCAAACACAGAGGGCAGCCAGCGGAAAAATGAAGTAAAAAGGCCTCGCCAAATGTATCAGCGGACATCGCCTCGTGGTCAACGAAAGTGAACTGTGAAGGACATGAGCCGCGCCTTTGCCTCCTGCCCTTGCTCCTGCTCCTCCTGCTCCTCCTGCTCCACCTTCTTCTGCGGACAGTTGGAAACTGGATGGAACTCGAGTGCCTTGCTGCCTTTGTTTGCTCTGCTAGATTCCAGACCACTCATCCTAGACCCAGACGCTGGCGTCGTCGCTGACGATGACGACTTGGACGACCTCAAGAGGCAGGAACTCACTCACCACTGCACCCAGTGTATCCACCAGTGTATCTGCTTTCCTTGCACCTCGCACTCAGATATCGTCACGGGCCGTCAGCGCCTCCATCCTCATCCTCAACTCCACACAGATCCTAGGACTAGTCGCAGGCGCGCACTTGAGCCACGGCATCAACCGCATCATCCCCCGTCATGGACACAGTCGCAGTCACATCCATATCCACATCCACATCCACATCCCCATCATCGCCACTTGCCACGGACCGCAGCAGCGACCTCGACTGTCGCGCCATCAACTTTGATGGGGCCTGCTCAAGCATCTCCGCAGACGGCATGGCACAGTGGTTTCTGATTACGAAAACATAAACTCCCAGCTTAAAAAAAAAAGAAAACATTTCTCCAGTGATTATTACCAAGTTTAAGCCTTGAAATAAAAATATTAAAGAGCCGGCAAGTAATAGTTTTATATTTTAATTTATATTCCTTAAATTTTTAAGAGCTGAAAACCACTGTTCCGGGTCAGAATCAGAATCGTAGCCAGAGCCAGAGCTGGATGGCTCAAATGCACTCGTATTAGGTGCCAGGGCCTGACCTGAGTTAAACAAATTCATTAAAAACTCGTCACTTTGCGCAGATCACGCTGACTTGGCAGATCTTGGCTGGGGGCCCATCCATCCGCCATTCTCCATTCGCCATCCTCGGTTCTTGATCCTCGATCTTCAGTCGCCAGTCCTCGGTCCTCGGTCCTCGGTCCTCCATTTGGCGTCCTCCAGATCCATGCAGCATCCTCGTGTCGAGCACCAGGCACTTGGCACTGTGTGTATTTTGGCCCTGGCCTGTGTTTCTGGCCAATGAAGTGCTGGCCACGTAGAGCTCAGTTTTTCTGTAGTTTTTAGTTATCAGTTTTACGTTTTTGGAAGGACTTTTCGAGAGGGCAAAGACAATATTTTCGCAGCATCCCTTCATGCTGCGTGTTTGCACTTCCTCCAGGAGGAGAGCCTTTCGTTCTGCTCCGCGTGTTTGTATTCGGCTTCGAAAGGCACTTCAATCAACTTGATCTTCGGAGCCCCTTCTGGCACTGGCACTGGCACTGGCACCGCTGGCATTTCTCCTGAGAAAGTTCAGAATCAGTAAGCACCGATAAGCGGCGGCGGCGGTGGCAGTTGCACGCTCCATTGACATCTGCTTGGGAGTGGGTAAAGCCTGGCACCCGGCTCTAACGGCAGCTCATAATTGTCCAGCGGCAAAACTGAGATAGGTTTCCAGGAAGTACGCACTATGTGTGTGCCCGTCGCCGCCACTGATGCCGCCCGCTGATGTCGCCTTCGAATCGGCGAATTCCCCAAACGCATCGCCGCCACAGCTGATGAATCAGCCTTCAGGTTTCCAGGGTTTCTTCTTCGGGATGTGGGAGTCGACTTTTACTTTCTTTCCCTGCTGTATATGAATGTGGTGATGTGTATGTATGGGCGAGCTTGCATATAGGATCCCCCATATGCTCTCTGCCTGACCAGATATCGCTTTGCTATTCACCTTTTATGGCTGGACTCGAAGCAGAACCCAGACGACAAAAACCCCGAATAGCCGACATACAAGCGCGCCTGTAATTTGAAGGAGAATCGAAGAATGGAGACGGGACACCGGAGATCGGAGACCGGAGAAGACCTCAGCCCGCGACGGGCCAAGTATGACGATGATGACAAACAAGGATACCAAACTCAGAATACCAAGGAATTCTTTGGGATAATTAAAAGCACTTAAGTAGGAATTTTTTCGTCTCTCTTTCGCTCTGTCTCCCTCAGTGTTTCCTCTTTTTTTGTCAGCTCCCACTTAAATTTATATAATTTGTTATATATTTAGTATATACTAGGTATATATATTATTTTGCAGAGCTAAGCATAGAGCTCAGACGAAGGCTAATTGGTAAATAGCAAACCATGCTTCCAAGGCATGTTGAAGATTTTTATAAATATTTTAAAATAAATAAACTTCATTCATTATTGTAAAATATATAGCTGAGATATATATCCTTAATGAAAACATTCAATAGTTATTATTGAAAATATATAGCTCTGATATTTAGTTAATGAAAACATTTTAAAATCATTAAGGAAAGTAAGTCTTGAAGTTAATGAATTTGTTTACAAATTGCCAGGGCCAGTCAGTGCCAGTCAAGGCATTAATTTTTATTTCATTATATATTTTGGAAGTCCGATGGCATGCCCATGCAAATTCTCGTCGGCGCTGGGAATTGTGAAATGCTTTTAGAGCTCTGATATTCAATATTTTGCCTGCGTTTCTGCACTCAAGGCGAACTTGAACTTCGCAGGGACTCGAGTCCGAGTCCGAGTCCGAGTCTGACTCTGACTCTCGTGTGATTTGTGGGCATTTCGCGCGGAGACACTTCATTTATCACCTTCGCTGGAGCGGCATCGGGTTCGCTTTGAGGCTCGTCTGGGGTATCCGTATCGGTATCGCGGGGCAGCCTTGACCTTGACGAAAGATTTCGCGACGATCCCGAATCCAAACCCGAATTCGGTGTGTGTCTCACACACAACAAACATTTTGCGCTGCTCGGGAATCAACATTTATTTTCTGCGGTTTCGATTTGGCCATGGCTTTTTGTCTCGCCAGCTTTTGGCCTTATTAATGATGCAAGGCGCGATAATGACGCATGCATACCGGCGAGCGATCGGGACTCCATAATACACAAATGCTAAGTGCTTCCGATCCAGCTCTCTCCCTCCCAGAGCCACTGCTATCTGTTCTAGGAGCTGTGGCACTGCCACAAAATGCCAGGAATGGTGTTAAGCACGATATATTCATCGACAATCCACCGAGAGTCGTCCTCCATCCCCAAACCGCCTTCCTCCCGCCGCCATGCAAGTGCCCCGGTGTCGAAGGCGAGCGCTAAATAAATAAATGAATTAATGGCCAATGCATGTGCGGTGCAGAAAAATCAATTAAATAAAATACGAAATACGTATACGGATACGTTAAACAAGCTGCCGCGGAACCGCAGCGAACCGAGCAAGTGGCAGAGCGGTGGCAGCAACAAGATGCAGCCGCCAGTTAATGTGCATCGACACTCGAGAAAAAATTATTGAATTTACTTAATATTTTAAATAAATATTAAATTTTTTTATGTCTTAATTTATACTACAATTTTTAGCAATTTATCGAAGATTTCTTTTTGTTTTCCAAAGTCTTGGTAAGATCTCGTCAGGGGTTGAGATAAAGTCTTTCCATAAACTATGCTGATTTGCTGAGATATTTTCTTGACAAAAAAAAAAGTGTGTTTTCTATCTTTAAAGACATTTTGAAATATTTTTTTTTATATTTTTCTTAATTTATTGTAAAATTTCTTAGAATATGTCTAATATTTTCTTGCTAAGTTCTTGCCAACTTCATTGGTTGAATACTCGTAAAAGATTTGCCAGAACTTCCTTAATACGAATTAATAGATGAATTGTAATACATTTTCAAGGATTGAAAACAACATTAATAATTGTTTCATATATTTTCTAGTATATAAACGAACTTTAATGTTTATTTTTGCTATATTTAAGCGCCTTAAGTAAATTCCATTGTCCTGTTTGCAATATTTGTTTTAATTCATTTTAATAAATACTTGGCAAAGGTATTCACTATTTTATTACTACATTCAAGTAAAGATATTTTAATAAATTACAACTTATTTTGAAATCAGAAAACTTAACAGTTTTTTTTAAATATTTTTTTCAGTGACTCCTTGCCTGGCAGTTTTGTGCTGACTATGCAGATGCAGATGCCGTCCGCCGCTGTTTTCTCGCCGGCTCACTTGGCACTCGCTCTGGCTCTGGCACTGGCACTGGCACTGGCACAACGATATTAAATTGTTACGCTTTGGACAATTTGAACACGCGCAGGCGCAAGAAAACAACAGCAACAAAGTGAAATAAAGCGAAATAAAGTGAAATAAAAGTAAAGCCGGGAAGAGGTGCCTGGGAGGAGAGGCCCAAACGCAATCGCAGATCGGTTGCTCGATCAATGCGGCAGATTGGCAGAGCTGCGTCTCCGTCTCCATGTGCTCCATGTGGCCCCCGAGTTGGGATGATGGCTGAACAGGCGCAGGCTGGGCTCCTCTATAAGGTCGAGGCATGTGTCGGGGCCGCAGTAGTGGTAATTAACTCGTTTGCTATTGTAAATGCCTCATTGCAACACTTTTGATGCCGATTGCAACTGCAACTTTGGCTCCGCATCAGGCCCGGTCCGGCCAGTGGGTGGTCCCCGGCTGGGCGGCCCGTTTGATGGCCATAAGTGTGTGATCCACATCCAAAGCCAGTTTCCCCCGAGCTCAACTTCTGCACTACCAAGAGCCAGTTTCGCTGAGTGCCTTATGAATGGGCTTAACCTTGAGTCGGGATTCCAGGAATTAGCGACACTTTGGCCATAAAGCACCCACACACATACCGAGAGATAGCCCCAGATACAGCTGCCCAACCCAGCCAGCCAAGAGCTTTGAATATCCGAAACCCGTCTCTAACAATGACAAATCTGAGCGGAGAGCCAGGCCAGATTCCCAGACCATGATGGGGCATGCTATCCCTAACCCGTCCTCGTCCTCGCACGACATGGTTGTGGTACCTGCCACCTAATGGATTTTATTTGTGGCCGCTCTCTTAGTGATTTTTAATTTCGCCCGTGTTGCTGGGACTCTCTGTCCCAGGCAAACGCGAATCTTTTATTGGGCTTAATTTGTGTTTGTGTTCCTCCCGCTGACTCTGGCTTGGCTCCGATTCCCCTTCTCGTCTGGGACTATGACTCAATTAGCTGCGGTGACCCAAGCAAGGCCAAAACGGCAAACTGGGCGCAGTAAATGAATCGACGATCGCCGGGGATCGGTCATCTGATAGATTATATGCGACCCTGAAAAGTGCGGTTTGGCATACAGAAAAAAAATAAACGAAAAATGTGTTTTGAATTGAATTGATGAGGATGAATTGTACACTAAATAATTAATCGAAAATGTTGTGTTGCAAAAGGTGACTTAAAGCGAATTTGAAGAGCTTGCAAAAGGAATGACAATGAGGTAGATTTTCGGAATTATTTTAAGCGGAAAGAATGACTAAACAATATGAATTGGTAAGAAAACGTATGCTTAAATCCCAGTATAGGTATTATTTATGCCTATATGTATTTATAACTATATCATTCAGCTTAATTTTTAGCTGAGTATTCATAACAAAAGATCTCTAACTTACCTCTAAATATAACCATTCCCAAAACTTGTAATAATAAACTATTTAAAACCTATATATTATATTTATTCAATATACATTTATATACATTAAATAATAATCCTATTTCATATGTCCCTGTCAAATTCCTACTTCTTCTCACTTTCAATTGTCCAACAAGAAGCCAAGACTTCTTTCGCTGCTGCCGCAAAATCCAGAAAACGAAAGACTTAAGCAACGAACTTTGTCGCATAAAGGAATCGGAGACACGAGCAACTTATGCAAATAACACCGGTTCCATTGGTGGTGCTGTTCTTGTTGCTGCTGTTGTTGTTGTTGTTGTTATTCCTGTTGCTGTCGCTATTACCTGTCTGTGGCATGTTTGGAGTGTTGGAGGCGCTTCCTTTTTTGCCGCTCAGCCAGGATAAACAAAGACCTTAAGCAGACAGCAGGATGTGTCAGACATAATTTTCATAATTTTACGCCACGAATCTGCAAGATTTCTGGCATTTACTGAAGCCCCACCCCTCCGTCTCCCGTCTCTTTCCATTACCGCTCTTTCTCTCACTCTTTTTTCTCATCTTTTCTTGGACTTGAAACTTAATACGCCAACAGCAAACCAGCAACTGGATAAGGACAAGGCGGGCGAGAGATAAAGAGCGAGAGAGGGTGCAGCTCCCCCCCCGTGGATGAGCCCCTCTTAGGAGAAACCCTTTTGGGTCTGAGGTGTGAATTCTTAACCGGATATGAGTGAAACGCATCTTCCAGGACAACCCAGACGACGCCTCCATCATCGTCGTCGTCGTCGTCATCGTCCAGGGGAAGCGACACAATTCCCAGGAGACGGCGACGAACCAGAGCCAGAGGAGGGTATGGTATCCCGGGCGGGGCCCTATTTAACCAACTGATAGATTGACAGATCCCCTCCCACTCTCCCAGCCAGTTGAGGAAATTTCACCCGAGCACATGCCACTTTGGCTTCCATTTAATAAATTCAATTCGCTGGCTCCCTTGCCAGGGCATTCTGCATTTTGCATTTTGCGGCCAGTCGCTTGTAAACAATCGAATTACACATGCTCCCCTGGACTTAACACCAAACAGATTAGATGAACGTCCAGGTCGAGGTCTTATATTGGCCAGTGGATAGAGGAGATGGAGAGTGGCGACAGTTCCACGGCAGGAGATTGTCTGGGAATGCAGCAGAAGAAGGCAGGGAAAGGAGTTTACTTTCTAGGCAGGAAATTAAGAAGAAATTACATTCTTAAAATTGGAGGTGTTAATAAAAATTAATTGATAAAATATTCTAAATAATAGTTTAATCCTTTCCTTTATTTTCTGTATCGCCTTAATAACTTTAAGAGAAAATTGTCTGTTTAAATATAATTTCCTTTTTTTTTTATCTTCCAGTGATTTATTTATATAAAATTTATTGTTAATTAACACCCCCTAAATACTTTATGACTCTTTTTAGTTAAAAACAATTATTTCTCACTAAATTAAAAAAAACCCCAAGTACATTTAGCACCAAATTTCAAAGAGACATGAGCAAAAACCAGCTTTGAAAACCACTTAAAGACGAATATGTTCAATAAAAATGTTTAGTACTCTTATACGTGGCAGAGGTTTTATGGCCCTGTTTTTTAGGCTTAAGTTAACGAGCTGTTAAAACTAAGCTGGCTAAAAAGTCGGTCACCCGTCCGGGATGCAGCCTGTCCTCCTGCCTTTCCCTAAGCTCCGGTTTGCATCCTCAAAAGATGCCAAAGCCATTCTCCAAATGGCACCACGACCTTTTCACACCTCCCTAACCGTCCTTACCCCATCCTTTGTCCTCTTCCCATTGTAATAATTCATTTTTCTTATTTTTTCGTCTGACAAAGACGCGCTGGTATCGATTTCACTTGCATCCGCTTTTGACAAACTTCTTTGAAATCGACTTTGACAAATTTCTGGCTGTCTGGCCCAAGGGAAACTCTTCAACGCTTCCCTTTGTTTTTTCCAGTTTTATATTTTTTCTGTAAGCGAAACCGAACTCGTGCAGTCGTGGAGACAACGGGTCAGACATAGATCTCAGTAACGGCGCCACATTTCCAGCCCGATCTATTTTTACACTAAGAGCACTTTTCTATTTCCATATTCTAATGGCGAACGAAAGCGAAATGTCGCCAGCATCGCCCACGAGCGTCTGCTCACAGCATCTGTAGTCGGTATTTGCATCTGGATCTGGTCGAATGCCGGCCGATATAAGTTGTCATAAATTTGAGCCAATGTCCAATGTGTGTTCGTTCAACAAATGCAAATGCTAATTCGCAGTCCGAGCTGCGAGCTGTTGTGGCATAATTTTTATGGCCAAACGCCTGTCAAGAGCAATTGAATGAATGCGAACTGCATCCAAAGACGGACAGCCCGGCCTCGGCTGCGAATGGGACTTAGATTTGAGTTTGGATTTCGATTTGGATACAGAGACTCGAAGGCATTTAGTCGGACAAGCCAACTTACAAGGCAAATCGCACAGACAGCGGGGAGAGCTAACGAGGGGTTTGCCTCAAGACCTGGACGGGGCAACTCGAAGCTCTTTCCTTTTATTTTAAATTTATGGAATTAAAAAGCAATATTTTTCTTTAAATTCTGGAATATTTTACAGCTTATATTTGCCAACAAATAATAGTAATATTTACATTAAATAAACCCCTACTAGCTATAGTGTATTCAATAGCCGTCGAACCCCTCACCAACTCCATTAGCTTTTATTCAAACACGTTAACTCAATCGGCGCCTTCGAAGCATTCAAATGATTTACACCGAATTATATTCGTTCGAACTGGATTCAGTAGCCGGTCATATGTGCATATATATCGCGTTAGTGGGCTTATTTGTCCGCCTGGAATGTGAGCTTGGCTAATCAGTGGCATAATTAATATTAATTTATATGAGAGAGTCAAGTGCACTTATCGCCAATTTGCATTGGCGCATGGCAATTGTCGCCTTCCTCTACCCCAGAGCCAGTGGCCAATAATGGTTTCAGTCTCCGAACGAAAGCACATACCTCTGAGACCAGAATTGTGGTGCAAAGAAAGTCTAGAGTGAAAGAAACTGTAACAAGTTCAGGCACTCAACGCGGTCACTTGGCACTTGGCACATTTTATGACCAGGCCAGAGATCGGAGACCGAGGAGAGACAGAGACCCCTGAGAGTGGAGGGCGGTAGGTCGTCGTCGACGGAAAGACAACTGAAAAGTGTTTCGTTTCGTGGTCGGCTGACCATTTCTCGAACTGGAGTTTATTTTGTTTTTTCTTAACGAGGCGCTGCCAAGTCACTGTCAAAATATTGAAATAAAGGAATTTTCAATTTTAATTTCTTTAGCGCTCACACGTGAAAGGCCAGAAAGAGAGGTGGCTAACGTTCCAAGGAAGTGACTCTGTTCTTATGTTAATGATTGTTATTCTAAGCGATAAATGAGCGTGGGTAAATAAAAAAAAAAAAAAGAAGACTGCAGGGTAAGAAACCCTTTTTTGGAATTGACACATGCAACAAATTTTTCCATTAAATTCTGAAAAAGAAACAGAGTTTGTAAGGGGGGAAAATGTGTCTAAAGATAGCCAAATGTTTAGCATAACTTAACACTGAATTTGAACTTAGGGGAAAGCAATTTACATACATTTTTAGCTTAAGGAATATATTTATATCGTTTTAAAATACATCCCTACATTTTCAAGTTATAATTTCTCACTTCAATTACAAAATATTTCAGTGATCCCCTTTGATTGCTCGATTAAATCATTTCCCTCCACTTTATGGCCTCACTTTCCTTTTCCCATCAGGGATTACTTATTCAATCGATACTCCCACTCCCCCTTCCGCCGATATCGGCCATAATTTGAGTGCAGTTAACTCAAATATTCAGATTTCTTTCGCGCAGAGAGAGAGGATATAATTTGGATGCTGTTGCCTGGGATCCCAACGAGCGTTTCTTAGTTGGTTTTAGCCCGGCTGCTCGGCCTGGCCGGGGCTCCTCATTTATGCAAATTTCACTCAATATGCAAAACATAATCATTTTGTTATAAGCCACAAAGAACGCACTCCGGAGTCCGGAGGAGACTGGCGAACGGAGCACTGGACTGTGGACCACGAACACGCCCTCAGCCTGGAGAGGGGATGCAGGCCGAGCAATAAAGCAGCCAGCTCTAAATAACTCAAACTATCACGAGCAGGAGCAGGAGGAGGAGGAATGGAGGAGCAGCATAAGGAAAAGGAAGAAGGAGGCGGCCGATCCAGGCACACACTCAGGGCGGAGGACGATCAATCGTTTAAAAATTTAAATAATATATATGTTTGCCAGTCGGCGGGCAACTCGCAGCTCGCAACTCGCAGTGCGAAACTGTAACAGTCGAGATGTCGGAGTTGAAGTAGGTGGAGCAGCTTCAGTTCCAGCTCCAGCTCCAGTTCCAGCAGGAGCAGCAGCAGCATCAGCAGCAGGAGCATCGGAAGCAGCCAGGGATGAGGGGGCCTCTGAGGCTGGGACAGGAGTCGTGGCAAGTTCAGTGAGTTGAACGCATATCGGGCGCATGCCCTGCGGCGATTTATGCTTAAAACGGTGTAGATTCCTGTGCCGCAAACACTCAGAGAAAAGGGAGGTACAAATCTATAGGAAATTTTATTTTTTGAGATAAATAAATACCTTAAACAGGTAATCAAATGGATGCTTTATTTTCAAAAAGAAATATATTTTAAATATTTTTTAAAAATACTATTTTCTCTCTGCACCGTCGGAGCTGCCACAAAGGAGAGCTCGCGCTTCAAAACACAACAACAGGATGGTGCAGAAGTCAGGGGGCGGGGATGGAGAGGAGCTGGGGGTCCGTTCCGAAGAGCAGACAGCTAGGCTGCTTATTAAGCGATCTAGTGATCGCCGATCGCCGGCCCCCAACATTTTTTACAGGTTAAGGAACTTTTTTGGAGCATGTCGGGGTGTGTCCGCCGAGTGCATCTTCCCTTGGGCCCCGCAAGCCTCCACTCTCTTCAAATCCCCAAATAAACCGACAAACCCCGAACCAGTTTCGGGCCTAGGCCAGGGCCAAGGGAGTTAATTGATTCGAGACGAACTTCTTTGGAAATCTCACTTGAAGTATGATTTATCCGATGCGGAATCATTGAAGCAAATTAATGAACCATTGGCTTGACAATCCCACAGGAATCGGGGCCCTGATGAGTCACATCCATCCAGCGGAAAGCCGATCATCATGATCCCCCAGAACCCACTACCCCGCCCGCGCACTTGATGGAGGTGTGACAGCTGCGCTTTTGATTGTTTTGGGTTTGGTCTTCGACTCCGGCTTCGACTTGGGCTAGGAATCGGCTTATGCTGATTGATAATGTGGCTCAATTAATTGTCAATTGTAATTTCCAGTAGCTGCCGCTTGGTACATTCAAATGCAACTGTCAGCGCAGCTGTCAGGCGGGGTTTTCATAAAGCTTCGAGAGCCCGAGCCCACTGCCGATTGATCCGAAAGCCTTAACCACAAATTGAGGTAAACGCTTCTACCTCCGACTGGGTTGGACTGATCCCATCCTTCGAGATCCCAGACAACCGCAGAGATAATCCCAAATGCGGTCGCTCGCATTTTGTCGCCATCTTTCCACCTTTGCCGTTCGCTAATGAAATTCAGAAATTCATTTTCTTTGATTGCCGCTGCCAGAACAAGGTGCGCCATTTCGCCCCTCGTGAGTGCCACTGTTGTGGGTTGTGGTTGAAGCCACAGGATGACGGGCTATCTGAGGGATCTGGATATGTTAAGATTTCTTCCCGCCCCCAAAGTTCTCTCTTCCTGAGGCTGTATTCGAAAGCTCTCTGAAATCAGAGCAGCTCTCCTTGATTCTCAGCTGAAAATTACTTCATATTTTCAAGATTTCTTAGAAATCTACATAGGAAATGTATGATATGATATGAACCTTATTTTTAAGAATTTTCATAACCCTATTATTACTATAACAAAAGTCTACATCAGGTGTTAACATCACCTTTACAGTTTTCATATTTCTAATTGGTGGCATTTTTAAATTATTAAATTATTCAATTATCTTGTTTCTTTTATTAAATGGCATATGGCAAGGCCTGTGGCAGAACAACAGTTTTTATTCAGAGGCCAGTTCCATGCTCATAATCTGATATATACTCATACCTCCACCCGAATACAACCCAAACTATACATATCGCATGTTGGAACATGGTGAACTGTCGCACGTTTGTCACGACTTCCATTGCGGATTTTGGAGCTGCTTTGATTGACAGTTAAACGCCGCACTGCAATTTGCAATTTGGCACATTAATCATGCGCCGCATGTTGCACACACACTCAGACTCACGGCAACAGGTGGCAGCAGCAGGCTGCGACTCATTTGTGTCGATTCTCGTCGTCGTCGTCGTCGTCGTCGTCAGGTGAATGTAAATGTGATTTGGTGTCGCCAAAAATGCCAGGCACGAAATATAAAAACCAAAATAAAAGCAAGAAAAGCGCGCTTGATTTGCAAATGACATTCACTTTTTTTTGCTGGCGCGACAAAAATTTAATCAAATCTCATGTAATTATGACATTTGCAAATGTTTGCCTTGGCGCAACTCCCTCGTCTAGCCTCCGGTTCAAGATTTCAACAATGCCAAATAGTTAACAAAATTCACGAATTGTCCAGGGGTTAATTGGGAAAATATTTAATGGTGTGTAGGAGGTGTTTTGTGGGTCTGTGGGAATGATTTAGGAAGGTTAAAATAATTTGATAATTAAATAAATACTATCTTTATATTGGACTCTCTGAATTCATTCGATTAAAACCCCTTTATAAAAGTTATTAAATATATATATAACATTTTATATAAAAACATTTATTAAAAGGGGTTTTAAAATAAAGAAGTTCCCCTATTTACCTCCATCTTGGCCAGCAGAAGTTCCGTTTCTTACTGTCCCTTTTCACCAACTTTATCCAGGCAGCCGGCAAGTTCCCGCGGTAATTTCAGCTCAATTAGGGAAATGTGTAATTACTCGATGGAACAGCAGCAACAGCGAGATAATCTATCTGGTTAGCCACCAGTGCGAACCGGCGATCTTGACCAGCGGTGAGCAGGAGGAGGAGGAGGAGCCAACCCGGACGGAAGTGGCAAGAGGGCGGCGGCGTCTGGGCTTTTGACATTGTTTTTGTCAGCAGACTTACATAGAACCGAATTGCGAGAGGGCTAAGCCGCCGCCGCCGCCGCCGGAATGGGTTTCCGGGAACTCCGCGGCCAGCACAGGGACAGGAGGCAGAGGAGAAGTAGGAGCAGGAGCTAAACAGGGTGGCAGGAGGGCCACGACCACTGGGGATGGCATGCAAAACAAGCAAACTGACAGACAGCCAACCAGGCAGCGACATGCAAAGTCGACAACGAGAACAAATTGCTGCCGTTGGAGGCTGCCACAGCTGCCCCATCTGGCAGGCCGAGGAAAGCCGGGGCGGGGGGAAAAATCGGTGGGGAAAGCGCTTTGCAACGACATCTCGAGCAGGGCCAGGAGCTGGGCGAGAGCAGAGAGCAGAGATGCCGCCGAGCAGGAGACGGGCTGCTCCGTCATAACTCAGTCTATTGGCTTGTTAAGCGAATTTTCCAATATCGCGGCGTTCCAGGTTCGTAATTACGAGATGCGTCTAGGGCCTCTTAGCGGTCTACACTGACGGAAATTAGAGTGGAAAAAATATATTTGATAGAAAAATATATTGATTGTATATTTTGGACTATATTTTATGAGTTGATTTGAAAAAATAAACCCTTAAAAAATATATGAAGTTGTATTTTATATTTCCAGATTGTAAAAATTAAATATTTCTACGCCTATTAAATTGATTTAAACTATTATATTATGGTTTAAAATATAATAAAATAGTATACTTTTAATTTAAAAAGGTTCCAAGGATTCTTAATACTTTAAATTTATGTTAAATTAATACTCCCATCTGAATAGTTGGAAATTAAAGGCAAAAATCTAAAACCCACGCTTTTCCTCATTTTAAAATAAAAAATAATACAAAAAACTTATAATATTTTTAAAAATTTTATAGATAATTTAATTAAAACCCTTCTTTTTCCCTCAGTGTACAAATCGTGCGTGCTCCGGAGTAGATGAAGCATCGATTGGCCGAGCCGAGAAAGGTGATCGAAGGCGAAGCCCCGCACTTCCTTCGATATTTATTTTTGCGTACGAGTATTTCGGCCTTTGGGCCATTTTTTCGACTATAAATACCAAACCAGCAGCTTCGGCCACCTCCGCCCGCTGCAGCTGCCTCGATGTCCCCGTGCATAAATGTATCTGGTGGATGCGGAGCCAGCTGGTTTTGCGTATTAAGCTATTTTCCTTGCAGCTCATGTCCGCTTATCAAACGCATGCAAAGCACTAGCCTGGGACTTCGACTTGGAGCTAGTCATGAGAGGAGGGGCAGGAGGAGGACACCAATCGGGCAGAGTGCACTCGATTGTCCATGTCGAAGACCATGTCCATGTCCTCGCTTGCAGTGCGCCAAATGATTTATTAAAAATCTTTTATTATTTATAGTTGCCTCGGCTCCAGGCTGTCAAATAAGTTGAGGTAATTAATTAAGCTCCAAAGCCGGCTCTATGGATGCTGCTGCGGGGGAAGATGGGGCTTGTGCCTTAATCTGTTCGGAACTCATTGAAAATGATACCAGTAACTGGAATATATAGTTGGGGATACAAACCATTTGCTACTGTAATTGATAAAAAATTAAAAACTTTTTAGAAGATTTTCAGAAGCTGTTGTATAGCAACTTAATACTCTTTAAATCTTTTTACATTTACAATTATTAATTCTACTTTTAATAAAATAAAAGCTTGTATATAAATTACGCTAAAAGAGTATGTATTTAAAGTCAAAGTGCTCTTATTATAACCACCTTATCTCAAATCTTTATTAATCCCCCAGCATATGTATCTTTCTTGTTCAAAAAACAATCTCTTTCTTGTTAAATAAATCAACACTAAATCAGTTAAACCCTCCCAACAGTAAACCTCAAAAGTCACTACTTTCCCTTTTCTGTTTCTACTCAAAATTAATCTGCGAGTTCATCGCAATTCCTCAATGAAAATCGTGGAATGAAAAGGCAATTTTTTTGTTGCCATTTAAGGGGGGCGGTCATCTGACACCTGACTCCGGGATTGCGTGCGGCTAATTGAAGAGGGGCACTGGCAATGCAAACGAATCATTTGAAACACCTCATTTGGGTGAAATGGAAATGGCAATTTTCGGACTGAACAGCGCGTTAAAGGCGTTAAATGCCCCAATAACCGAGACCGCGGCCGAGATCCGCAAAAAGCCGGCAAAACGACGGCAAACGAAATAACAGAGCAAACCCACAAACGAAATCGAAATGCTGAGTTCTCTGTGTCATTAAGTGGAACATGCGATGGTCTCCGCAGGCGAGGACGAGGCACCTGGCTGGGGGCTTGGGGGATACGGCAATAAAAGGCCTCGCCAAATTAGAGGTTATCCATTTGGGCAAATAAAAGTCGAGGGCGTGCTGGAAGCTGCACAGATTCGCGGGTGTTAATTGCTGGGTGCGACTCTTCTCTGCCAGAAGCTGGGGATATCAGGATCCAATTGACAGCCAACCAGGAGTAGCTGCATCTTGGAATGCAGTTTTGGGAGGGGAAACATCTCTAGAATTGGTTAATTTGCCTTAATTAGGGGGGTTTAAAAGCGATCTTGTGGGAAATAAGTGGTTTATCTATCCATTAAGTAAAGTACTTTAAGTTGTGTTAATAGAGCTCTAATATTATTATTAATACTTAATTTAATATCTTTATTTCGATCTTGTTTGTATTTGTCCAAGTTCTTAAACTAATTTCATAATTATATTATTTTTAGTAGGTAGCAATAATTATGAGCAGAGAAGTTTAATGTTACAGACACTCCTCACCATTTCGTGCGATGTGTTTTGAATTAGTGCTTCCTTAACCTATTCCAAGGCTTCAATTATCCAATTCTAAGCTAGGTCCTTGGATTTTGATCGGTTTCCCTCTGGAAACGTACAATTTATAGCCTTGGCTCGACTTGTGGCACGTACGCGAACGCAGACTTGGCACCTGCTACTTGGCAAATTAATAAATGATTATTATATTACGCAGCCCGTTAACTTAAGATGCGATTATGACATAACGAGGGCACACACCGCCAATTGTCGTTAGGAGAGAGACGCTGAAACCGAAGCCGAAACTCAGACCAAGGAGGACTCTGGGCTGGCCGCCTCGTCTCCCAATAATTTATCCATTAAGATTGCACGCGCCCGATTATGTGCTACGTGGTTGGGTACCCGCGACGGCTCCTAGATGGAGATGGAGATGGAGATGGTTATTGGGCTCGGCCCACAGTTGATTTAATGCGCCAAATTATAAAATTGTTGTTGATTTAATTTTATGAGTGTAAACCGCTCCGATCAGTCAGTGCTACTCGTCTTTGTTTACCATCTGCAGCTCCATCTGCAGCCGGCCTTAGTGCCCAGTCCAAGTCCGACTCTGGTTGAGAGTCTTGTATCCATGTTCTCGCGGTTTATCGCAAATCTCCAGCCACCGCAACCGAAAAACTGCAGCTCCAGCCTCAGCGTACACGAACGTGACATGTGAATTAGGAATCGGACATGGGACACAGAGTACTCCGGGAAACGGCTCCCTTTTTCCCATCCTTGTTGCCCATTTATCTTGTTTTTATTCATAAATTAATTGACACTAATATGGCGCTAGATATCTGAGGTCTGAGATATATAGAATACTGGTAGTTTATTAATTATAAACATTATTTATTTGATAAAAAACTCTATTAAAATCATGTTAAACTTGTTTTAATTATAAAACACAGAGCTCTTAAAATCCACTAGCCATATCTTAAGTTAAGAAACTATTTTATTCGAACCTCTTACAGACTATTAATCTAAAGAGATCACCTTTTAGGACGCTAGACTTAATCATCGTAAAACATGCTTCAAGAGAATCAACAACTGTGAAGGGGATAATCCCCAAAGGAGGAGAGATTTCTCCAGTCTCCCACTCCCACTGCAACTCCAACTCCATCTCCATCTGCTTTTTGGAGCCCATCAATTGCCTCTCACATCTCTGTTCGCTGTGACCTGCTTGGGTGCTCTGTCAATTAAGCAGGGACTCTCTGGGACCGAGTCCATTTCCATCTTTATTTCCACCTAAAGACGACCAACATGGTCCGCCACCCGCTGCTCTTGGCAGTCAATAATCGAAATACTAAACCCGCTTAACTGCAGTCCGCCAGAGGTACGAGATGGGATCTCGGGTTAGGGAGTGGGGAAGTCTCTCAACTGGGAACCCAGGGATCGGGGGAAGTAACCCGCAGCCTGGGACGTGCACAATTTGGCGCCCTACTTTGGACCCTTGGCTCCTACGCAAAAGGGCACGATCGGATCGCGGCGGCAAAGTGTTAATAAATCGCCGGGGACCCAATGCGGAGCACGGGGATTTGTTTCAAACTGTTTTTATATTATTTTTACAACTTCGTTTGGAGGGTGCACGTAGTCCCTTCACGGTGCCTGGTTATTACTTAACAAATTAGCTCAAATTAATCAGAAACGAAAGTAACGCCGCATGCAGCGCTTCGGGGTCAAGACAAATGGACGCCTGCGCAGTGAGGGGGCAACTGTGGCATCGGCATCCGATCCCTCGATCTGTGTTCCGTGCTGAACTATCCACCTGGGTGGCTGTCGGCCAATGACACCGACACCGTACAGCGTAAGTGCATCCATTTCGATCCGCTCCGGAGAGATCTCCGAGATGCCTCAGACAATTTGCAAGCTTTCAATCAAGCTGGCTCGGGGTTCTGCATTCTGGATTGGCTCCCTAATCGATCACAGAACTCGTATTCCCCGCTGCCCAGAGCTCCGGCTTCGATTCCATCATTCATGCGATCAGCATTATCTGCCGTCAGGCATCGTTGTCAGCTACCTACTCCCGAGCAAGTGGATCTCGGGATGGGATGCATCTGCATCTGCATCGGCACATCGGCATCGCCAGTGCGTAAGAGCCTCGCCAAAAGCGTAATTAACGTTCGCATATTTTGCTGTCGGATTATCGCAGTCGCGACTGCGCGACAAAAGCTTCCTGTGCAAATTGAACGGATAATTGCGAGCCGTAACTGTAAACACACACACACACACAAGAATCCCGGCCAAGAGGGCAAAAAACATCTCATTTCCCTTAATTCCATAAAAACATCTCAATATTTAAGCAAATAGTACCCCAGTTTCTTCCAAGTTACAATAAAACAATTTTAATAATCGTGTTATCTTTGACTTAAAGTCTATTAAAACCCCAGTTAATATATAACAAAAAAAAACATAACGAAGGGAATCCTTACCCCTCAAGGAAACCCAATTAAGTAAGCACAAATCTCCGGCAATTAATAATCACTTGACAATGTGTCCCTTGCTAGCGAGGGTGGTCTCTGTCTAAACTCAGGAATTTTCCGCTTTCCCAGCAGTTGAAAGAATACTATGGCAAGTCTCGAGTGGCCTCGTCTGTTTGTAAAGTGATATGAGCACATTTTCCTGCCACAATCGAACTCTCCGCTCATCCGCTGCCTTCTAATCCTTCGCATGGACGCTTATCGCCCGCGCCCTGGACGCTAATTTGATGAGTCATCTGTGCCGACTCCGACTGAGGTCCGATAGCCATCTGCCTCGGCCCCTGCCCTGCTCCAGAGGCACCCCTTCCACGGCCCATTCACCTGAGTTGTCCCTGTCTACCTGCTCGATTGGGCATTGTCGTAAATTTAGGGTTTGTCATTGAATGGGAGTGTTTAGGCATCATCTAGGGACGATATGTTTGTGTTTGCATTGAGTTTTCGTAGAAAATGTCGCAAGAAATGGTAAAATTGTAAAATGGGAAAAGCGGGGAATGTCAACACACACAAAGGTCCGCTTGGTCGGGGGAGAACTAGATGATAATCGGATCGTGGATCGTACCCTTGGGTATCTCATTTCTCCATAAAAATTGGTAACAATGAAGAGCCATTTCTCCTTCACTCTCCTCTGGCGCTGCTCCGTTGTTGGGAACGTAATTACTTTGATATCCGAGCCAGGAGGCATTCTTTAAGACCTATCGAATCCCATTTACACGGCTCATCGATCCAAGGAAAAGGACTTGCGTTGCCGCCGGAGAAAGTCGGATATCGGTATCAGGGATTGGAGCAGATGTCTGGCAGGATAGCCTGCCGCCAGTAAGGATCTTCGCGGTATCACTTTGAGTGGCATTTTGAAAGAGAAATGCATTGCAGCTCATTTAATAGAACATTAAAATTAGCCATTCGGAACGTAAACTCTTTTGGAGGATTAATATAATGTATACCTTTCGAAATTTTTAAGTTTCATTATTAAGAGCGAAGCTCTAAAAGAATAAACTGTTTTCTTAGTACATGAAAACCAACTAATTTAAAAAATTTTATATTTTCAAAAACCTTTTATGTTCTACAGAAAAACCCTACTCAGACAACTAATTTATGAATCAAATATCTTAGTCAATTAACTATAAAATATATTCCATTTAATATAATCGTATAAATATTTATTTTCCTGTTAATATCCTCTTTATAGCCCTTTCGACTTCCCCAAAAATCGAAATCAATTTAGAATTAAACATTTAATCCAGCCACAAAATCCGGCATGAATGGAGGAGACCCTCTCATGGCGGCGGCTCCTTGGAAGCGTTTCGGGAATTACTCTCTAATGCGAATCCAATCGCGAGTCTGTGTTTGTGAGTCATCTGCGTTCGCAATGCCAGAGTTCCAGTCGGAGTCACAGAGATTCATTGGCCATTCGGCCGGGGCTGCCCCCCGGAGCTATCATAAAATGCCGACGTCGCCGAAAGGAAGCGGCTCCCAGGCCAAGTCGAAGTGGAAGTCAGACGGGGGATAGCGGAAGCGGAGGAGGACTAAGGTCGGTCGCCTACTTACTCCAGAGCTGTCAGCTTATCATTTCGCTTTTAGCGCACACCAACCTCGGCGGAAAGTGTGTCCTGCGACGGAGTGGCAGAGTGTGAGTGAGTGCACTTGGAAGAATTTGGGGTATGAATTTTATGAAATTAATGAAAAATTATAAAACTAAAATTAGGGGGCAATTAAATAAGGTTTAAACTTGGTTGAAGAGAGAAAACTACTTTGTGCTTATAATTTCAAGTGGTCACACAACAATTTTAGACTATAAATTTAAATAAGGTTATAAATATTTATATCTAAAATTTATATATTTTAAATAAATATAAACCCGTATCATCTGCTTTTTCCAGTGTCTTGTTGGAGGCTCATTATCGGAGTGCGCTCAATGGAATGTAATGGTGGCCCCTGCTCCAACCCCGCCTGCCTGAAGCCGCCACTTGACTTGGCCCTCACCTGGATCGCTCGCTCATCTCCATCACCCTCGTCCCCCCATTCCGCAGCCCGCATCCCGCATCCTCTGATCACCTGGGCCGCAGCTTGCGTGCTGGAGCGCCGCTGTCTCCGCTGGCATTTCGTGTTATCCTTC
>JAEIIJ010006647.1:0-11358 GCA_018904815.1 Drosophila ogumai
AAG
Source organism: Drosophila ogumai (assembly GCA_018904815.1). NCBI lineage: Eukaryota > Metazoa > Arthropoda > Insecta > Diptera > Drosophilidae > Drosophila > Drosophila ogumai. The sequence continues at coordinate 4 of JAEIIJ010006647.1, forward strand.
TAAAAAAAATATTAAATATTTAAATTTCAATTACCTTTAAACAATATCTAAAGAAAAACCTCACAGAGTAAAGAAAAAACATTAATTGATTTTGCGTGATATTTATTTTGATTCAGCATTTTCTATATAGTTTTTTTTATCATCATCATCCGTTTCTTCTCGCTCCTCTTATCGCATATATAAATCTTTATTTAGTTTGTGTGATTTTCTCATTATTTTCTTGCATTTTTTTTTGGTACAAATTGTATGCGTTAAGTTTTGACTTTTTTATTTCAATTGTTTATTACTATTTGTAAATCTTAAAAATATTATTATTGCGCAGCTCAAGTTGATGTTGTAGATTTGTTTATATTAAATACGTTTATCAAAGTTGACGGCGTGGAAATATATATATATAAATGCATCCGCTTTCCGCTTGTGGTTGTAGTTGTAGTGTGTTTAGGCATTTTAGTTCGTACAATTCGTTTAATTTAGGCATTAGTTAGATATTAACACCCTTCATCTACGCTTTCAGTTGTACAAAAAAATACTCTAGATTTGATTTAAAAATGTTCTTTGCTTTATATTTATAATCTCTCTGTTGTAGTGAAAATTTAGGATTTATCTCTCACACAGTTTAAACTTTGCGCTAATTGGTTTTGTTTTGTTTTTTTTAAAGGTTAATTTAGGTTCCTTGCTTCATTACTTAACATTAGGGCTAGATTATCAACTAAATATTGTTGCTGCTGATATATGCGTTCCACATTACGCAGAGGCTGGCTGGCGGCATAAAAAACAAATGCTTGGGGGATTAAGACGTAAAACTACAGGCTGCCTGCCAGGCCCTGCCTCCTCCTCGCTTACAATTTTTTTTTACAAATAATACAAGAAGCCTACTAATTACATAAATAAAGTAAAACCATTTTAGATCGTTACGCAATACACATAGAAATTAACCTTAAGGACTTCGACTTCCTTCTCGCCACTCCACCACCTCCGCTCCTATGCGGCCAACATGCGCTGTATATTCTTCGGCGTGTTCTCCCCGTTCAGGTGCTTCGTCGTGTATCGCAGGGCATTGAGCAGCGGCTCCGCCTTGATGGCCGGTTGCGCCTGCAGCAGCCGCACACAACCCTTGACATCCACATGGGCCCCTCGCACGAAAGCTCCCTCGGGATGGACGTGATCGTAGAGGATCACCAGGCCCACCATTACACGCAGCACCAGCATTTTCGTGTCCTCACGCTCGATTTGTTGCAGGAGTTTTCTGGAATCAGGAAATATATTTAGGAATTTGATTTTCTATAGATTCTAAAATAAAAACTCACGGATTCTCCAGCATTCGCAGGCAGACTTTGGCCATGGTTCCTAACGTTTCCGTTGTATTCTGGACATCGTCCGCATTATCGTTGACAAACTTCGAGGTGGCCTCGCTAAGCACCTTGAGCATGGGCGTGGCATGGGCATAGAAAAGGGACATCCGGTTGGCTAGCTCCGTGCTGACCAGCATGTTTTCCGTGGAGTCCACGCGCTGCCGACTGACGATGCGTCTGTAGTAGCTAAAGTCATTCTGTATGGCGGGGGTTTTCATCTAAAATAAGAAACGAAAAAAGTTAAAATTTATTAGTATATTTTATAAATAAAATAACTTAAAATAATTTTTAAAAATTAAGTGTTTGTTTGTAAATTAACAATTCAAAAATACAATAAAATAATATACAAAATAGTAATAAAAAATATATACAAAAAATTGATTATAATAATAATTATAAATATTAAATCATCGTTCCCATACCAAAAAACCTTTCAAAAATAGTTAACACTCAACCCCTGATAATAATTTCAAACAGTTTAGTTTCAAAAATGTTTTAAACAAAATGAGTAACACCAGTAAAGGATTTTTCAACCTCTTCAAAAAATCCCCAAACAGAGACTCAAATGAGGGGTAAACTACATAATTTATTAATAATAATTATAAACCCTTTAGCACCATTTATCGTACACACTAATCACAGCAACAGACACGTAAGAAGAAGCCGAAGTTCCCTTAAAATGGATTCGCTTACGTTTATGCAGAAAGACCTAGCCGATCGTCGTAGGGAACTGGAGGAAGAGGTCAAGGAGATGGAGAAGAAGGAGAAGGAAGGGAAGAAGGACGAGAAGAAGGAGGAGAAGAAGGAGAAGGGCGAAGAAAGAGCCAAGCTCCCGCAGAAGAAAGACCCAAGCGAAGAACGGCTGCAAAGACAAGCGGCACGCTTAAAGGAACGTGAGCGTCGAAAGCAACAGCGAAAGAAGCTGGAGCAATCAAGGAATCCCCAGGGGCAGGAGGAACTGGACTCAGCAATATCTCTGTCCTATCCGGAAAAGCCTAGCGAAACTACCGTCGATGTGGCGGAATCCGTCGATGACTTCCAGCGGGACATTGAAAACCTGGAGCTGCAGACTGATAACCTGGACTTGCGCTCCAAGATGATGGCCACCATGTGGATAAGTCGACTGCGGACGTCGACCCAGAATGAAGAGGAGATCAGGGCAAGGGATATTATAACAGCTCATCTGCTCAAGTGCCACAAAGAAAATATGTTCCAAAAAGAGCCATTCAATCTTCCGCCTACATCCGATACTTTGGCCAATATAACAAAGAAAATGGTGGGTTTTAAAACTTTAATTCTATTTTAAATTATATTATTAATTTATTTTACTTGCAGTTTCTAACTCGCGACACTCCTTGCCATGATCTGGCCCTGGCAAAGAGAACAGAAACCAAGTCGCATTTAAACAAACTATTTCATGATTCTTATGACGGCGGCAAATTTCTGAGTCAACTTCCTGTGCCACGCGACGGAGCCTTCTTTATCCTGCACATGCGTCCAAATTTATAAATTTGACAAGACAAAATTCAAGTTTCCTGCTAAAAATTATATTTTCATAGAGATGAAAATCGGTAGCTCTTAACATTTTGACATTTTGTAAAATCTTAAAAATTATTTATTATTTCTACAATTAATTCTATGACAAAAGAGACTATTTTGGTATAAAAATATGTGTTTAGTTTTATTTCAAAAAGCAAAAACCCAAAACCAAATTGGAGATTTTAAAATCTACAAAAATTTATAATTCTTACATGCTTAATATAGCAGAAAAAAAAAATCGTAGAATTTAGATTGCCTACAAATCTAAAAAATAAATATGTTTCATGTGAGATAAATCAGAAGAATGTCACAAATTTGTAATTTTCTTTGCTATGTAATCAAACTTTAAAGTATTCCATTTCCTGAGAGAATAATACCTTAATTAAATTTCCTCTCTTTCCTAAATAATACATATTTTAAATTATTAAATTACCATCATATCAAGTAGCTTGGCTATATTACAGACCAACACATCAGCCAAGTATTGTCAGTTAACTCTTAGACATTCAGCGGCTTTTCAACACTCGCTCTTGTTAGCCTCTAATTACGGTTGGCTTTAAAATCTAATTACTAATTACGCGCTACGTGACACCGCAATTTGCCTGCTGCCTGCCGTCGCCTCTGATGCCTTTTGCCTCTTGGCAGTTAACTGTTGCAAGTCTAGTACCCGGGCCAGGCCCAAAACCAAACAAAATTAAACTGTCAGGGCTGCATCGGGAACGTGCGTGAGAAAACAACTTCTAAGATTCCGCCGCCTCGAATTTTTGAGTCAGGTAGAGGTAGAGTATATGTTGCTCATCCAATCACCTTGACAGAAAAAATCATGCACTGGCCTGGGCCAGGTTTACTATATACATAGTAGCGTCGAGACTTGAGTGGAGAGTCTGTTGCGAAACCCCATATAAATACGTTATTAGCATAAATCGTTCTCAACAGTCTGAAATGAAGCCGCAAACAGGACGGATCGTCAGCTTGGTGAGTGCTCCTCCACCCTCATCTCGAAATATACATATATTATATAGCATACGAAACCCGAGATGATTAATCTATAGTAATGATTATTCGTTATTATTTTTAGCTATATGCAGTGCTGCCACTACTGATGATGATGCTGATGATCGATGCAGTTTGTGCGAAAGCTCAATATGCATCACCTTATGGCGGTGGGGCTTATGCAATCCCAGGAGTGCAATCTATATGGTCAGGTTCACCGATTGTGGTCAATGATAATCAGTTTAGTGCCCAAGAACAGCAGAGGCAGTATCCAAATATAAATGGTTATTATGCAGCGGAAGCTCCGAGACCAACTTATCCAAGCTGGAGAAGAGAGGATGACACCTTGCCCTCATATCAACCAAGTTGGAGAAGTCAAGAATATCCTAACTTGAGACAAGAGGACCTGCAACCTCCCCCACGTTACCCCAATCACAATTACAACAATATACCTGGCTATTTTTACTACCAACAACAGGAAACTACACCAACAACACCAAATACCAATCAATTTCAACAAACTTATCCCCAACATTCCACAACCGAGCTGGAATCCAGCGATTCACGCCGCGAGGAGGAGCAAGTAGTCCAAATTGGTGGCAGTCGCTCGCTGGCCACAAATAACTATCAAAATGTGTACACCAACGATGGTAACTACTATGAGCCCGCCCAACCTTGGAGGCAACGCGATTTTCAGGCCAAATATGCACAGCATTTTGCCAATTATCTGCGTAAATATCCCAGGCGCCTGCAGCCAGTCTACGATGTCGGTGAAGATTTCGATGAGAAGTAGAGGAGAGAGCGGGAATATGTATATTCCTCCTGAACAAAATGTTGCCCTGTAAAGAAGCCAAAAATTGAATAAATTCCCTAAAGAGCTATTTTGGTTCTTTGCCAAGAAAATCATTTTCTTTCCGGTATTTTCCTGGGCTGATTGATTTGCTAAGATAAGAGGGTAGAAGATAAAAATATCAACACAGAAATTAGGAGAGGTAATAAGTACTCTGTTTTGTGTAACACAAGAATTGGGTTTAGTTAAGAATATTATAATTTATTTTTAATTGGTAATTAAAAGAAAATATTATTTATTAATTATTCATAAAAAATTCTACTATTTTTCACCTAGAGTTGTTTAAGTTTCTAATACTTCCTCAATCACACACCACAAGTGCCTCTTAGCCATGTCAAGATTTTTCTTTTTTTAGACCAATAAAAACTTGTCGTTAAAACGAAGCCAGTTACAAGCAAAGTCAATAAATTGTATGCAGCATACTTTCCGGCGGACAACAAAAGCGCTGAGACAATGCCCGCCATTTGAGGGGAACGAAACGGAAGTGGCTGTTAGGGAAGCACGTCTAAGCTATATACACAGGAGAAAATGTATATATATACATATATATCTATATCTATACAGAAGTATATATATCTAAGCCAGGCAGCTGACACTTTGAGCACACAATGAACGTGCAGTTTACAGCATTTAACATCAACATCATCATCATCATCATCTTGGGGAGGCAGCAAGTTGCAGACATCAGAGATTGGAAGCCGACGACGACGACGATGGCGATGACTGTGCCATATCCCTACCTTAACCCCACCAGACTGTGTCCTAGATCCCCAAACTCCGTGTCTATGTCCGCCTGATTTGATGAAAGTTTCAAACCAACCGGAAGCGAGCCATGGGAAATGCTTTACCCACAGAGATTTGCCATTAAAACGAATCGATTTGTGTTTGCTAAATCGAAATGGCAAAGCCAACTGTCGCGGCAAGTAAATCGATTACATATTTAGGAAACAATTCGTGTTAAAAATTAAGTATAAAAATCATCAATTAAACTAGAACAATTTTATATTAAATTCAATACTCAAATTACAACTAGTTTTTAAACAAATAATTGGCAATTGAGTATTAATTGACTATTAAGAATCATTTCTTTTTAAAAGTTAGGTATAAAAATACTCCTCATCAAATTAAGCTATAAAAACTAAATGTAAAATTCCTAAAAACCATTACTCCCAGTTTTCAACCATTTATTACCATAATTTCCCCATAATAAATAGCTCTCCTACTAATACAACCTCTGCTGTATTCCCACCAACTATATATCTATGCTTTTTACAACTTCATCCGGCCATCGTTCGTTGGGTTTGCGTGTGCGTAAGTGCCTGGGTCATGTCCCATGTCCGATGTCCGATGTCCGATGTTCGATGCTCCACTGTGTGGCACGCATGCAAGCTGTTAGCTGTTAGCTGTTGCTGGCCCAAAGATTTTTCATCAATGAGCCGTAGCACGCGCTCGTCGTCTTGGCCAAGTTAGTCTTCAGTTAGCCCAGACAGAAATATATAGAAGTCAGTCAATTAAAAATGCAACCACGCGCACAATGAGTTGGCAGCAGCAAGTGGGACTTGGTTTGGCTTCGTTTGACTTTGCCTTTTGGTTATTGCTTTGGATCGGATGGACTGTCGACAGCGCCCACATAAGGTAAACAAAACAGACAGGCAGGCGGTGAAGAAGACGGCATAATTTAACCCATTAAATATCAGGTTGTGAATAAAAAACATAGCAAGTAAATTAATAAAATAGTTTTTGCTTTAGTTTACTCCGCTTTCGATTAAGAATTATATTTATAAAAAAAAAAAAAACAATGAACGAATAATAAAGGTAAAATCAGGTTTCTTGTTTTCTTTATCTTTTTTTCTATATTTCTAAAAAACATAAGTTCTTTTAATTTTTTAATATTTTTTTTAATAGTAGTAGTCATATACATTTTCTGACCCTGTAAATTCCTCTCCAGACCTCCTTTTCCACCTCCAACAACTAATGGGTTAAACCCCAACCGTTGTAGGCGGTGCCACTGCCAAATATGGACCAGAGCTTGTAACACACGCACAACAACACATCACCACACCATAAAAAAAAAAACTCACTCACCTTGTACTCATCGAACTTCAGCACAAACTCCAAGATCTCGGCCAGCTGCTTGACCAGCGCCTGCTGCGTCTCCAGGTGTTGTGTCGGATTCAGCTTGCCGCCCACCAGCTGGCCCAGCAGCTTGGGCACGATCTTGTCCAGCTCCATGGAGTGCTCGTAGCAGCGCTTCAGTTTATTGACCAGCGGCAGGACCGCCGCCCAGGCCTTCCCTGTCACCTCAGGCGAGGGATCGGCGATTGCTTCTCGGATTTCCTTGCCGGCACCCTGAAAAACATACCAGGAATTGGAATAGAAAAATCATTAGTCAATATATACTGTTTGACTTGGTAACTGCAAAACCGGGAATGAATGTGAGTTTGGCATGCGAACTTTTAATGATTTTTACACTGGAAAATCAAGGAGTTTGGGATAAGATATTTCAGAAAATATAAGTTAAGTTAAGGTTTGTGTAAAACGTTTTAAATTTGACTTCCCTTAAAGCCCACTTTCTTAATTTCCGGTTAAGCCTAAGGACACACGTGAAGCTGTATGGCAGTTTAATAATAAATAAATAACTAATTCAATATTTGATAAGCAAGATTTAAGATATTAAATATAATTCGATTTATTTATCTTTACACCAAACCCGATAGAACCAAATATATATATATAAATATAAAGTAATTATTGAAATGTAAACTCTTTCAAATAAAGAAAAAAAAACCAATAATCCTAGCTCAGTTTAAACTCCTTTTTCCCAAGTGCACTCCATTTTTTCTGGCGCTTTTTGGTTTTTTATGGGTCTTTTGTGGAAAACTATGCCTGCTGACCACATTTCAAGCATTTGTTTTATTACAATCAGCGAACTGTGAGGGGCAGCTAGCTTTTCAGCGTTTTCCTCGCCACCGTTATTTCAGCGGCACATGCAACAATAACGACCGCGTGCATTGACCGGCCGGACCGGCGCAGCGATTTTTATCGATGCTTTATGATCTAAAAAAAAAATATATATATATATATATACAAGGAGAAATAAAACTAAAATAAAGGAAAGGAAAACATGCACAACGCACACGGCAGCAGCTGGCAATCGGGAAACTGGAGCTAACGAACGGTCATTGCATGTGACGATGTGAAGAGTAGAGTTCATTCCGTTTCAGAGAGCCAGAGGCCCCATCATGACCATAATATGTACATCCATGTGGTCTGGCAGTGCAATCAGCAAATGGCGTTGATTATTTCAATTGGGGTCTTTTGGCATTTTTTCTAATACATTTTAAGTGGCTAATAATACCAGTAAATATTTTTTTTTTTTTTGCTGATTGGTATCGCAACCTGGCATAATTGGCAGCAAAACTGTTTTGAGTTTGATTAAAAACAGCGGAAGGGGGCAGACTTTTATTTAAGACTGAAAAATTATTGTAAGGCTTCGAAAAAATATGGAAAAAGGCATCTAAAATTGCCAAGTACGAATTTGGGGTTACTTAAGCACAGGACAAAAAAAAATACCAAAAGCCAGAAATATTTGTTATTTATCCTTAATCACATACATTCAAAGCATTTATAGTTAAGAATAAGGAAAAAAATATAAATAAGTAAAGAAACCCATCCAACCAAAGCTTCCTATTATTATTTTTCTCCCTAGTTTATATTGCATAATTTCCTAAACTTTCATCTGAAGCCCACACCAAGACCTAACCGATTTAATTATAGCTTCTCTTCATCTTTCTGGCCAAACAACGCGCAGGATAATTATATAGCCACCACTCAATGTTTGTTGCGTGTCTAAGCGATTAATGCCATATTGGCATACATTAGAAAGAATTAAATATAGCCTCCAGGGCTTGCCTCTGATTCGACCTGAAACTCTGCTATTAAAAAAAAAAAGATACGAATTACGCACAGCTCAGTGGACTGCGAAGTTCAAGCTCAGCGTGTGTGTGTGTCTGTTGTTGTGCGAGTTCTAAGAGTGTTGAGTGTTCAGTGCGGTTATTTTCAGTTTGCACACCTTTCCCATAATGTAATGTTGTGTTGTGTGTTTATAATTAAATCGCTGCGCATATCAACAAACACACTTCAGACGGGAAGGCATAATATGCAGTGACTTTCTACACTTTAAAAAATAATTATAGGGTATACCTTTTAAGCTATCTTAGGCTAAAAAATTTTTATAAAACGAAAAACACATTTTCATTCATAGTTCATAAACTGACAACAGAAAATCCATTGAAATTCGTTTTTCTAATTTTAAATATTTTTCAAAACTAAAATAATATCGCTATTAAAAAGAATTTTATAAACGGTATTCTGAAAATTTCCTATTATTCTTATAGTTCAATATAAATTTCTTATGACTTTTATATCCAATTCTAATCAATCAATATAAATTCAACATTATTATTTATTATTAAGACTAAGAGAAAAGTTTAATAAATATATTTTATATCTTATCAATTTATAAGAAATTAATATATTAAATATATTTAATATTGTCCCTATTATTAACGCTAACCTTCTTCAAGTTTTTCCCTTAGTGTGCAGGAAGCATCCCCTATGTGTATTCTTAACTTTTACCATGAATGCTTTGGCACATAAAAAAATAATAATAATAATATGAATGAAACTGTCTGCTGCCTGCATCAGCATCTGTGATGTTTTGCTTTTGTTTTTTCATGCACAGGCATTTCTTTTCACTCTACATAATTTACACCTGTCTGTAAGTCAAGATCTCATGTCCTTGGCTGCTGCTGCTGCTGCACTTGGAGCATCCGAGAATGTTTAACGCGCGCAAACAAGTAAACAAAATGCAATGGGGGGGAGTTTTGTGAAACAAAAATTTAAGGGGATGAGGGCAGCTGTCGTTGACTTTGGCCTCGCCTTCTACAAGGACGCACTCAGAAAAAAAAACAAATTATAATAAATAAGATTTAAATTCAGGGTAAACAATATTCTTAAAATATTAATAAAATCGTCAATAATTATTATCATTGTACGAAGATTTTTCTGAGGAAATATAATACAAATATTATAATACCAAGAAAACTCTGCTTCAGTCTGATTTAAGTTTGATATATAACTTATTTCTCTCTGTGCCTTAGCATTTCATTCAACGGCATTGTCTCGTTTACGCCAGTGACTCTCTAAGGACTCTTGAAGCCACGGTCATGCAACGGAAACGGTCTGTTCTGGTTGGGTCTGCTATAGTCTGGTCTGTTCTTTTCTCCTTTTGCCTGTAGTACTATATGGTTTTGAAATAAACGTGGCCCGTGTGGGCGGCCTCTTGTTTACTAGAGCCTGGCATGACATTCCAGAGACATTGCACAAGGCAGAGATTTTTAAGGAGAGGAATAAATACTCCTGTGTGTGATTTTTTTGTAGTCACATATGGTGAAGATTCTTTTATGGGAAGCTCATATTTGTTTCCCAACCTGGCGGGGGGTGTGTGTTAAGGATATATTTCTTAACTTAACAATATGGCAATATTTTAAATTAAAATGAAGTAAATTCTCTCGTACTATTTTTAAAATAAATTTAAAGCAAAACTCGTATAAAATCACAGTACCTTGAACCTTTAAATCTTAGAGAGTATTTAAATATTTTTCAATGTCAAAGAACTTCCTTTTTTTATGCATTTTTTTTATATATCTCCATGTCACTTGCATTTTATCTTTATCCACAGCCTGTCACATACCAAAAAGCAGACAAAAGACATAGCGTAGGTGTTGTAAAGGCAACTTGAACTTCACATCTGATGCATTTTTGCCACAGGAAACGGAATCGGGAGCTCAGTGAGCAATTGTGTTGTTGTTGATTCATCATCATCGTTGCAGGCATTTATCTGGCCATAAAAACCCGCGATGTGCTCCATTTGGAAGCACGTGCTCTGCTGGCTCCGTCTGTTCTCGGGCATTTACCATGAAAAACCGAGTGGGGAAAAATTAATGAAAATCACCCACAAAAACAAGCAAGCAAGCAACAAACTTGAACTTGCATGACTTGGCTGCTAAGAAGTGGTAGTAATATTAATAAAGCAAGAACCGCTTTTCGTTTTGTAACTGTTTCTAGTTTGGGTTTTAATTAACACTCCCCTCCCCCCATCTGCTCGCTTTGATTGCTCATCATCAAAAAGCGCAATCAGTCAGCGTTTCATTTGCTCCATGGAGCAGCAAAAAAAAAATAAAAAGCAGAAAAGAAAAGAAAACCACACATAGTTGAATAGTTAATTAACTTTAGCGAGTGTTGCATCTGCCGCTGAAGTGGCAGTCTTTTTAATTGAAAATGAAATTAAAGGCTTGCAATGCGGAAATGCAAGAAAAATGAAGAGCGAATAGTCTTTGCTTTTTTTTTATTTTTTGCCCCAGATAATTGCCAATGACACTGTGTTGTTTAGCATTAGCAAACACACGATCGGGTTTTAATCGCAACCCCACACACTAGCTTAAATAGGAACCTGATCCCGGGGCGCCGGTCTTTATCTCCTTTCACTGAGGAAAAACTATCGGAGCTATTTTAAATATTTGCAAGTTGATTTGAAAAAAAAAATTATATAAATAAATA
>JAEIIJ010006666.1:0-39154 GCA_018904815.1 Drosophila ogumai
TGAGCACCAACTGTCTATATTATGTAATAAGTTGTCCATATTGAAATTAAGGCTTTTGTTGTTGTTGAAGATAATTTCAAGCTTTTTATTTACATTTTTTGTATGTGACAGTCGCAGCCACACAAGATTCGATATCATTAAACTGCCGCGAATCGATTAGCGTTTGGGAGCTGTGCGCACGCGCCCTCGATTACGGGCCAATTCGTTTTCATTTTCATTCAGATTTCAAATTGAAATGCCCACGCTCCTTCTTTGAGTCACAATGGGGGGAGTCTCTCGATCTTTCGGTCTCTTAAGATCATTAACCACACGGAAAATAATCAAGAAAAACATGTCAATCATTGATTGATTGAGAATTAATTATAAGCAGGCATGTAAAATTATATTTTAACGTTGCGATAAAATTCAATATAGATAATTTAGTTAAAAAACGTTATCGATGATTTTATCGGTGACAAAAAATACAAATAAATTGTAAACAACATTTCAAATATATATTTTTTTCTACTACTACTTTTTTATTAATTTTACAATTTCACCTTACAGTCTCCCCTTTAAATAGATTTTTATTTTTTGTGCAAAGCTCAAATCATAATCAATCAAAAAATGCTCTGATGCTGTTGTGACCGGGCTGAAACAAATATGCCACTAATTACAGGCTCAGTCTCAGTCTCAGCCTCACTCGGCAGCGATTGCGGTTAAGAATGCCAAGAGACATCGTGCATTATGTGCATTATGCAACCCAACCTATGTGCAATATAATTTTAGTTTTTTTTTTCTGGCTGCTTATCCTCCATTGTTTGCCGTGACTCGACGCTCGGCGCAGCGTCTCTGTGAATCGCCTTTTTATACACAATTACATTATTTATCGTTTAATTAACTCAACCCGCAATTATTTCAATTAAAAATGCTGCCCGGTCGCCGCTGAGTAATGCACACACAGTTGCACTAGCATTTGGTGGCAACCTGTAGGGTCTCAGATCCATAGCCATATCTATGCAGCTATATACAAGTGTGTATATATAAAGCTGGGCGTGTGGCCGCCTCTGAGTCAGCCTCGTCGTCGTCGCCGTCGTCTGGGCAGCTCGTCAGCCTCGGCTTTATCTGTTTCAAGTTTTTCCCACAACAAATTTGATCAGCAATAAAAAAAATAATAATAATAAATAAAGCAAGAGACGAGCAATAATCCAAATGGGAAATTTTCTGGTTTAATGATTAGGAAAGTGGCTTTACTATGAGATGAAGAAGATCGGAGATAAGATGGTGTGGGAAAGAGGATGGGTTTTTTAATTAAGTCCTTAAATATAGGTTAATTTTTACTCTAAATTAATGTTAACAAATAAGGAAGCTAACTTTAGCCAAAGTTCAGAGTGACAGAATTGGATTAGAGGCCGAATTTTAAGTCTAAAAAGTACATTTAAATATATTTTAAAAACGGATTTATAATTGTGTAATATTGCTAAATAATAATAATTTTAAGCTCTTCTAAACAGTTTTCCCAAAATATTAAACATAATTCCCCCATTCCCCTGATAAGCTTAACTAACCCCTTAAAACTAGTTTTCAATAAATATAAAAAAAACAAATCAAAATATAAAAAATAAAACGAAAACAAAGCGCCAAATTAAATCCAACAAAAGCGCAGTGGAGGATGAGCTGCCTCGCTGCGGCAAAGTAGATCTGTCCCACCGATAAGCGATCGTGGCTAATCAAAGAGCCGCCAAGACACTTGTTACCAACGGGGGACAGCGATATTTTCGTTCCGAGCCATCGACGCCTTATCGGGAGTCTGTAATTAAGCTCGAAACAAAAGCAGGGGAAAGACAGAAAAAACATCCAAGATTTCAGATCGAACTCTCTAGCCGAATATACAAATATATTTCTGACCATCTCTCACATGTGGGCTAAGACGGAAATTTATGGCAGAGCTAGCAGCAAAGTTTCAGAGTCGGTTGGTCATGGCGTTGATTAGTCCAAAAATGAAAATGAAAAAAATATAAAAAAATCGGAGGGAAAAAACTGAAACTAAAATCAAATAAAACGGAAAGAAAAAACCAAGTTAGATGGGGCACAAGTGACACAGCATGGCGCAGTCGCAAGATGGGGCCCGGCCGGGGCCGCCTTTGTGTCCAAAAACCATTTGCCGCCATTTGGCTGAGCGACTGCTGGAGGAGAGCTCAGCTTCAGCTATTCGTTTTGGCCTTTTTGTAAAATTTATGTCTCATCGAGTTGACAACCTAAAGAATGGGCTACCTACAATAACAACAGCAACAACAATCAATAAAAAGGCGTACCGCTAAATTCGAAAGTTACATTTTTGGAAATTGGAAGAGCAGCCCAAGCCAGAGTCAGAGCCGTCAGGTTTCTTCTTTCTCATTAAACTCTTCTTCTGGTCTTTTGGCCAAGCTCTTCTTTAATTTAATACCTTTTAGGTTTTACGATGATAGCGAAAAAAAAAAATAAATATATCTTTAAATGAACTAGAAGTCAAGTTCTTTTTTGTCGCTCCTCGAAAATGTTGCATAAATTTGCAATTCATTAGGAAAAAAAATCAAGACGCTTGCCTAATTTTTTCCAGCGATTTCTGGCAATCACATAATTTATGCGACAAGTTCTACATTTTATTTACGTGATTGTGATTAAACTTTAATGGGTTCATTGATTGGCTTTAGCTTTGGAATGCTTTACACGTGGCAAAGACCGAAAAACCGGGAAATTCATCAATGGTTCAGCTCAACCCCCTCAAAGAATCTAGAAGGGTTCATAAAACAAATGCCCAGGGACCAGGCAAAGTGCTTAATAAATTTGCTTAGCTAATTTTGTTAAATGCAATAAATTTCAATGAAAACGTACTAAAAACAAATCAATGTAGAGGCGAGAGAAAAATAAGGATACCCTGTAGATGTAGGATGGGTGATCGGTAGGGGATTATATTTATATGAAAATTTAATTCGTAGCTTTTTTTAATATGTAGAAATCAAGGAAAAATTTAAATATTAAAAATAAATATTGATTTTTAGTGGTTTTTTAATATTTATAAAAGTTTTTAATATAATAATATTATTTAATTAAACTAGAAATATAACTGTCTCGAATTTTAAAGTTATTTTTATAAAAAAAAATATTCAAAAATGTAGATTATCCATTTTAACATGATTTAGGAATTTTTCTTTATTTTAAAAATTAAGAATTACTAATAAAAAAATTGTATTTACTTTTAAAAATTTCTAAAGAGCACCCTAACCGTCGACTCTAATTTTCCTTGGCCATTCCTCACTTGTTTTATATTTTGTTGTTCCCTCGCAACATGTGTAGCAATAAAAGCACTGACCAAACCAACAAAAAAAATATATATATCTACAAAAACCCCAACCGAAATATACGGCCAAACCAATAAAAAGCAACACCACCACGGAGAGCAAAACAACACCAGGCACAACAACACACACTCGACACAACAAGAGCAAACAGCAAACATCAAACACGATTTGTTCAAATGTACGCAATTATTTATCGGACCCGGGACCCGTAACAAACTATCGGACTCCAAGTTGGACTGGAACTGGGACTGGGGCACTTGAGATGATTTCAGTTCAGTTTGCAGGCCAGAGAAGAAGTGCGAGATTTATGCACTTGGCCAGGAAGGACCCTTTTGTCTGGCCGGAGAAGGAAGAGGCAGCTCAAGGAACTCGCGCTGCTGCTGCTGCCGTTGCAATTGAGTAGTAAAAAATAATTTCGCTTTATACGAGATTTATGTGGCTTGTTTGCACATTTGATGTACCCAGCACAGACACCTCCACCGACCAGAAAAGCTGGGGGACTTTGAGCAGGAAGATCTTTCTCTTCTGGCTCCACACTCTTTTTTGGCATATAAATTGCACTCAAAATATAGAGCTAAGAGTTGGTAACGCCCCTACTTTCTATTTCTAAACGCTTTTTGAAAACTTTCACCCAAAAATGTCATAGATTTTAATGTTAGTGTTTTTCCCGCTGAGTTCATTTTCTTATCAACGAGAGAAATCTACTTAGAGCTTGTGCCGCTAGGAAAAGCGAAATTAGTATCAACTAATGGAAACCATAAAAAACAAGAAACTAAAGTTGAAAAGCACAAATTCGTGCAATTGCACAAATGGCAGTTATAAAACCTAAACGAAGTCGAAACAATGGTAAGCTAGAAACCAATAAAAACCATTTTTAAGTAGCAATAAAAAAGCAGAAAAGTTAAGGGAGTAAATGCAAATTAATGTTACCTATTCATATATTGTTCTGGGAAATCATTAAAGATAAGAGAAACAGGGTTTAGGGTCTATATCAAAATTAGAAATATTAAAAAAAATCTATACATATATATCGATTATAAATTTGAAACTTGAAACTTGACAATAGATTTTTCAATCCTTAACATCCAGTTAGGAGCTTAAAATTAATGTTTAAAATATTTATCTATATAATAAAAGCTATTGAAAATTTTTATAAATATAAAAAGCAACCACTTGGTCTTGCCCAATTTATCCCCAATTCAAACTTTGCACAGAGACAGCCCTAAATCAAAACAAACTCAACATTAGCCCCCATAAGCTAGCAATCATATATTTTAATCGATTTTAAAATGTTCATAAAAAAAACACACTAAAACTCGACTAATTCACACACACACCCAAAGTTTTGGGGACAATATTGTGTCTTGAAATAAAATTTGACTTTTTATGTCGTCGTTGACCTTCGTCTAATAAGAGGACCAGCCAGCAGCAGCGAAACAAGAAAACTTTAACTTTAACTAATGAAAGAAAACAAATTTATAGGCATCATAATTATGCGAAATTTCAACGGACCCAAAACGTTATCAAAACCCCAGAAAAAAAAATCACACAAAAAAGTTTACGTTTTATTTGTTGTATCTTTTTTTTCAATATATTTCTTTGGCTAATAGTAAGTTATGAAGTCGCTGGGGCCAGAGGGAGAGAGAAAATCTGGCCATAGATGATTGCCGTTTGGCCAATCAATTTCTGGTTAATAAATTTGGCGCAAAATTGTCAACGGCCAAAAGACAAGGTATTTATGACGACGATGTGGCCGAAGCCGCCAGTGAAATTATTGTTGTCTCTGGCGAGTTTGTTTTTGGCTTTTAGCCGTGTAGAGCCTGTTGTTGTTGTTGTTATTTTGTGTAGTGAGGCGTTTCGGATTTTTGTGTTTTTTTTTTTCTTAGCTGATTTTTTACCGGGTATTTCGAAAACGGCACGTGCGCCTGTGTCAGGTTTTTTACGAGCGGCTAATTTTGTGGCCCGGTCGGTTTTGGTCTTTAACTCTTTAACTCTTCCTCGGCCACAGCAGAGACACTTCTACGCTGATATCTGGGACTTGGTTTCCTTTGTAGAAATTAAGTGACTATGACTATTGGGTTATAAGTATATAGTATGTGGTGTGGCCAAGTCCATAAAATCGCAAAAAAAAAATAATAATAAGATAAAGAAATACAACAGAAACTGAATAGAGTTTTTGTGGAGACTCTCGACTCTAGTTTATGCTAAAATATATCTGATGGATTGATTTGTCGAAGCTGTGATTGAGTCGTTTAGCTATTGACAAGAAGGGACTGGCGGTAGGGTAAGGGAATAACGAAGATCGGATTCTCTGGGATATTATAACCACGTAAATATTATTTTAAAAAATAAATTAAGATATTTAAAATATATAAATAAGTATAAGATTTATATTACAAATCATTGGCAATTAAAATCAATATAACAATAATTTATACAATTTTCTAATTAAAACGCGTAGAACATATATCGAAATTATTATTAAATTTTCTATGAAAATAAAAAGCTCAATTCCAACCCAAAATGAAAACACCCTCATTCCCCTATAAAGTGTAATAAAAAAAAACCCCAAAACACTCCCTCTCGTATTTCATTCAAATGGCTAATGCCAAATAATCTGATGGATTGATTTGTCTTCACCACGAATTAACTCGTTTTGTGGCCATCAAAGATGATGATGATGATGTGACTTCCTATATTGATTTACAAGCTGACAGAACGCAGACACCGGACTCCACTTGCACACACGAAGACTAGTCACTTAGCAAATCCTTTTTTATCTTTATGGGTCTGCACCTGAATGAGTCGTTGTCGGCCAGAGAGCTTCAACTTGGGTTTCATTCATGCAAACTGGTAGCCACGGGTAGACCCATAAAATTGGCAAACGATCGCTCCATTAGGCCAGAGATCCCCTCGATCCCCCGACAATCCCATCGCTTATTCGTTGTGTAATTGTCAACTGGCACGATCAGCTTCAGCATCAACAGCTCATCAGGGTCCTCAGGCTCCAGCTTCTCGGACAACTCAATAAACGAGGCCTGGGCTGGGACTTACACCTGACCACAGAGAGCCACTGCCAGGGTCAGCTCAGCCTCCTCCTCCTCCTCCTCCTCCTGTTCTTCCCCCGAAGCCTGTTTGATTTCATTTCATTTCGTTTGCTGTGTGGCTGTTTTGCATGCTTATTGCCAGTTTTGATTGCAGGCGCTACACAGCCACATCCACAACCACCAGCCACCAGGCAACAGCCACATCCCAGCCAGATTCCCTGTTCCCAACCTGGTTCCCAGTCCAGTCGAACTCAACTGCCTGTTAAGAAGGCGTTAAATGCATGATTTGTGGCCACAGTTGGTTAATGGTAATGAAGCTGATGGTCAGTAAGCCAAACAGGCGACGACCGGCCTACCGAGAGCGAACTGCTGCGTTTTTTTGTTTTTCTTTTTTTATTTTTTTACTTTTTGATTTCAATTAAGCAGCTTTGTGTGAATTGCTGAAATGTTTATAGCCTCGGTGAGGGTATGAGGGGTCCGAAACGATATCGTTTGGGTTCGATTAAGCTTTGACTTTGGTTTGAATGGGTTTTATCTCAAGACAAAATCAAAGGGAACTCTCAATCAAGTAGGGTTTACTTAATAAAATATGTTTAAATAAAAAATATAATATAAGAAAAAATTAATAAAAATTTAATCTCCCTAACTTTTTCCGTTTTATGTAAACTTATTGAAGAAGTGGGTGCTAAGACAGAATAATATTCTTTTTTAGTTAATTATTTCACAATATCTTAAATATTTTATTTACATTTTTCCAAATAATGTCGAACCATAGAATTCAAAATATTCTTAAGGGTATCCAACATCTGGTGAACTAGTGCTCTAGTTGAACCATGCTTTTATGATTTTTATGATCGCATTTATCACGACAGAGCTCCGTCTTAAATTAGTCTTTTATATATTTTTTCGGTTGATCCGAGAAATCCATCTAGATCCGGCTATTACGTCACTTGGCCAACTTGGCTGCAGTTTGTCAAAGGCTCAGAGCTAAATAACCAAAGAGCCGAGGAGCCCAAGAGCCCAAGAACCCAAGAGCCCAAGAACCCAAGAACCCAAGCCAGTGGTACGCCCAGGGCGCCATAATCACAGACGACGCGGCGTTTTGTAGGTCAAGTCTGGCCGGGCTTACGGCTTAGTGGTGTGTGTGCGGTGTGTGGTGTGTGGGTGTAGGTGTCAGTGGCGCTGCATAAAAGTTTTAGCAGCCGTCAACGGCGCGACTCCGTCGTGTTGTTGTTTTGGCCAACCTTGTGCAACTTTTCAGACAGCCAAAGAAACTACAAGCTCGGCGACTGCAAAAATTTAACTGCAGTCGACGACGACGACGACGGCGGCGGCGGCAACAATTGCATTTGGGGTCTGGGTCTGGCCAAATGGCCAACTTAGCTGCCAATGCGACTCGGCATCATAAAATTTAATTTCCTGCGCTTTAAGTTGGCCCAAATATGCTCGGCACCACCGCTGCCACGCCACCACCACCACCACCCCCCTTTGCCTTGGGAAGCCCGTTTTAATTGCGCTTTCATTAACGCGACTTTGATTTATGGCTACCGCGTTGCCAAAGGTTTTTTTTCTGTATTTTTCTCTCTCTTCGACTTCTTTTTTTTCTGTTCCAGCGATTTCTTTTGCAAATATTTAAACATTTATATTTTTTTCAGCCTCTGTTTGTATTGATTTTCAGCCATGCTGGGAGAGCTTTTTGTTTAATACTTTTTCGGTAGTCAAATTGCCACCGTCGAACACTAACAACACTCGGGCATCAAAGAAAAGGTGAAAAAAAATCCCTTAAGTTTACAAAACTTAACTTTAACTTCTTCATCTGTATTTTTGGGGGCTCCGGCGGCGAATTTACAGCTTGAATCAACGCTTATTTTTGGATCCGCAATGATCTGTCAGATTTTGAAAGTCTAGACAACCCGACGACACCACAAGACTCATATCGCTGGGAGGTACGTTTTAGTTTGCATAAGCTTTATTTTTGTACAAAAAGATTTGCATCTGATCAAAGTATAACGCTGGCCTAGGTGCGCCCATTGAGAAGCGCAGAGAGAGGCCATAAAAATATATAAAAATGAAAAGATCAGCCCAAAAAATAGGCCAAATATTAATCACAAGAGTCCCAACAAATAATTATTTAAACTTCCAAAATTTCTAAATTAAATTGCTTTCTTTATATTTATTTATATTTTAACCCCTAAGATTTGCATTTTTTGGCAGTAATTCTTTAAATTTTCCGGCTCTAGGCTTACGGCAAATATGAGCATGAGGAAACGTTAAAACGGCGGCGGCGCCTCAACATTTTCCACCTCTTTTTTCCCGCCATTGCCACGCCGCCCCGAGCATCGTTCGCGTTGCATTGCAAATGCGAAAAAATGCTGGAAAAATTAGAAATGCAAATGCAGCTGGCGGAGAGGAGGAGGCTTCGATGCTGGCGCTTTGATGACTCGTCGTCGTCGCTGTTGTTTGTCTTTTGATGATGCGCATGCGCAACGGCAGCCGATTCGAGTGCAAAAACGTGCGGCCACGGAAAACTCGGCGACTCATCGACATCTCCTGAGCACGTGCGCGCATGCGCAGAAAATAACTCGCCCATTCCCAATCCCAGAGCCTCCTACCTCCTACCGATTGGACGCGGAGTTGGATTGCATCCATCCCCCCAGCCACATGCCAACATGCCCGGCTACTTTGTTTATTAATTCTTTTGCGCATTTTTTCGCGCTCGAGACTCTCCGGGATGCTGTTGTTCCGTTTGGGTTTTGGGTTCGGCTCTGCACAGCCGCCGGCAAAAAGATTATTGCCGGTTTTCATTAAGAGATTTATGGCAGGAGAGCTGAGAGCCCTGCATCGCCAGAATCAGCGGAATCAGCTGCTCCCCATGCACTTGACCGCCGCTGACTTGAATGCCGCTGGCATTCGTTCACGGCCATTTGCCGGGTATAAAATTCAAATCTTTAAATTCTAAGCTGCACCTGAGATGCACCGTAACAAAATTGTAAACAGAATTTATACAGAAAATATTTTTTTTTAAGTTTGATTTGTCTTTGAAATATTTTGAAGTAAAAAAAAGTCATCTCCAAGGTCTTGTTACCATCAAAAAAGCATAGAATAAAATTCTAAAAAGCCTTTTAAAAGAACAGAAAATTAATCTATATTTTTCGGAAATAATTTTCATTAAAGAAAATAACTTAGCTAGCCTTTATGTACATTTTTCCAAGTGCACTTGGCTAGTATTTGCGTTTAGATAGCTATCTTGAGCGCTGGGCGACCTTGTTGCCGGTTTGGCAAAATGTCAAGCAACGTCTGCGACTGTCTGCAAATTGTGTGTGAGAAAATTGTTGCTGGATTTTTTCATTTCTTTGCTCGTATTGCTTTTTTTGTAGTTCGAAACGGATCCAAAACCTGGGCCAGGGTGGCCCACAGTTTGACTTTATCTGTGCGCCACCACCCCACCCATTGCCTTTTTATTTATACGTTAAAAATGTGTGCAAACAGCAGCGAAAAGAGCAGCAGCACTTCCAATAAAAAATAGCAAATAAGAGATATAGACACGACTATGAGATACCCAGGTGGAGTTGAAGATATTTATGGAAGTATTTTGATTAAAAAAATAAGCAAAATTGCTTTAAAAACTGTTGAAATATATGTTATATTTGGAGAGTCCACCCAAAGGGCCCTTAGAAATTATAATATATTTTTTTATTACCTTTGTATAAAATTTTTTATTATTTTTTATTGGAACTTTTAATTAAAAATTATTCTGAAGCAAAAAAAAGGTAATTTTTTAGTTTGGAATTACAAACAAAATAACATGAATTCTTTATTTTGACTGTTGAAGTTGATCTACTTTAATGGATCCTGATTTTAATGAACAACTCAGGAATATGTTAAAGATACAACCCACTGATCCAGCTTCTTTATCCCTCCCTTAATATAATATCCCTTAAATATAATATACCCTTTATATCTGTGTCTACTCCCAAGGTATGAAAACACAGCGCAAAGTGGTTGGCTTTGACACTGCGCCGCTCGATCGCTGCGGCGGTCTTGGTTTCACGGACTTGGACTCAGGCTCGGACCAACTCTACTGGCTGCCAATTTGCTTGCCAAAGTCCGCGGGAGCTGGCAAGCAGCAGCAGCAGCTTATAAAGCCATTAATAACCCGCGCATTTTCAACAGTTTTTAGCCCCGCGACTGCACACGAGACGTAAATGGTGACTGGAGGAGATCGACGGGGAGGCAGCCCGACGACGACGACGACGACCGGCGGAGATCGGCGACAATGTCATGGTTCAGGCATCAATTGCGTTTGCTTATTAGAGAGATGTTTGCGTGTTTGTCTCCGACTAGTTGGTGGCCGTAGATGGCTTTATGGATGCGAGGGCGGTCCCAAGAGTTTGATATATCAAAGAGTGTGAAAATTGCTATCAAGGGGGTTATTTAACCCCAGGAGTGATAATTGAAGGATAGTAGGAATATATAAGAATTTTCTAGGCATAGCCAAAGGACGAAGATACACAAAAAGTATTTCTTAAATTGTTCTTATGTTGAATTATATCAAAATACCTTTTTCAAAATGAATTACCAAATGTTCTGCAGCTTTTTTTACCCCAAAAAACTGATAATTAAATGTTTAAGAAATTTTTCCCATTTAATTTCAAACCTTTTAAAGCGTCCCCCTTGTAATTTCCCGTAGAGCGCGCACATATATCAGAACGATCTTCCATATATAGCTTGCCCGCATTATTTGTCTAGGTGTCTAGGCTGATCCAGCGCCGTAAGTGCCTCCAACAGTCGAAGGTGTCGAATGGCGGCGCCCCCGCACCACCTTTGAAATCACCTATGGAACCAGCACCAGCATCACCTCCACCTGCCTGCCGCATCCCAATTTGTGGCTTGTTTCACTTGCATTTTACACACAGAGTCACAGCTTAATTCGCTGATGTGTGGGAGTGTGTATCTCTATTTTTATTTTGTATCTTACTTTTGTGGGTTGTTAAAAAGAATTTCATACGCTTCAGACTTTCAGTCTAATAACTTTTCCGAGAGATCGTTAATTTCGTAATTAGTATGAGCAATTAGTATAAGCAGAAGTAACCAATAAGTTTTAGTAGTATTTCGGTGGCTTTAAAACCCCAAGACCTTGCATACAATAAATCTATGTACATATATAAAATTATATACGAACTTCCCATCTGGAAAGTGTTGTTCATCTATTCTTTCGCTTTGTTTCCTTTTGGCCAAACTGTCGCACACGAACGCACACGGCCAGAACTCACAAAAAAAGAAAATGAAAAGAGAAAAAACCAGAGCGGGAAAAAGAAAATGAAAATTCCCAAAGGAAGCATAGATAATGAGCCCGGAGTCCCCGACACTCCGAATGCCAGTGAAAAAGTCGACCAGCCGAAGCCGAAAGCCAACTCATGTCAGACGGAAAGTGTGGTCTAATAACAGGGACGGATTCAGAGCTTAAAATGAGTTTAAAATATAAAAAAACAGCTTAGTTTGTACTAAAGAGTTTAACAAATAAGAATTAAAATAAATAGAATTAAGTATAAGAAAATAAAATATTTTCAGGGGCCCGATTCATTTAATTTTAAATACAAACAAGTTTAAAAACATTTTAGGAACACATTGAAGACAAAGCCCTTATTCTTAGCATTTCTTTGTATAACTTATAATACTAAAATAATTAAAACAAACCTAATAAATTATTCAATACATTATATATTGGTTTTATTTTAAAGTTCAGCGAACTTAAAATAAGGAAAAATCAAATACTATGCATATTTCTTTATTTCTAAGTGATTCTACAGAATATTTTAAAAATTATTACAATTTATTTAGATATCTTTTAATGGTTAAATAAGTAAAAATAGCTGCTTAATTGAATTCAATGGTAAGTAAAGGAATTTTAGGAATTTTTAAAACAAAACTATGTTTAATAGACTTATCTAAGTAGTTAATTAATTGAATTATAATAGTAAATAATTATAAATAATATAAATAATATTTCGAAATTTGTTTAAATATAAATTTCATAAGAACTCATACTCACTCCTCCCGTTTGTTTATATTTTAAAAAGGGAACCCCCATTACCCTGAACAATCCGCTCCTGGGGGATGGTCAGTCACCCAGTTCGTCAGTTGGGCCCCCGACGACATTCGGGTGACGTTGACTAGTGTCAGCCATTTTAGCCGAGTTGCCGCGGTGTTGCCACAATGGCAATATGCCTTGGCCATTGTGGAACGGCGATGAGTCTCCCGACTGCGACTGCGACTCCGTTACCAAGCTGTGCTGCTGCCAGCTTCTGTAGCTTTTGTTTTTAGCCATTGTTAGCCGGGGCTGGTGCTTCAGCTTCTGCAACATTTGAATGATTCTCGTTGGTCGTGTCAGTCCCACGGGTAATTATTGACACGGTTGTATGCACGCAGCCCAAAAAGCACACACAAAAGCAGGCGGCGGCGTGTTGCTTTGCCACGCGAAATAATAAAAAGCCAACTCCACTCGAAATAATAATAATGAAAATGTCGGTATTTGCCTCGAGGAGGGGTTTCTCTCCCGCTCCGATATAGATACGAATGAGTATAGTGTATACTGTATACATATAGGGGAGGGTGTGCTGTGTGTAGGGGGTGTTGCCGTCGCACTCGGCACGCACGGCCACATTAAAACCAATGAAAACTACAATTTGCCCTCGCATATTAGTGGCTTTTCTTTTATCATCCACATAATGCGGAATGTTAGCTACTCCAAAAGGTGGGCCATATAATTTTTATGAACAAAAAACAGAGTTGGAAATAAAATATAGCCCCTGAGTATTGAATTTTATGATAGTTTGCCACCGTTAAATTAGGCAAGGAAGAGGTGTATAAAAAGGTAATACTTAAAGTGGCTGAAAAGCTAAGCCTTTCTTGGTAAAATATTCTAAAATTAATTTTTAAACAAATTCAAATTCAGTAAAGTTTCTAAAGGAAATAAATCCTATTAAAATAATCATTGGTCCCAGAAGTTCTTCTTATTCTTAAATATTAAACAAATATTATTCTTTATAATATGAATTTAGTAATTTAACGAAATTACTCTTTGCTTTTAGGTATCCATTATCTTATAGCTAATTAAATTCCTCTTCTCCACTAAACATATTAAATATTACATATTTAAATCCATTAACTATGATTAATCAGCAAGGAATTTCTCTGACTTACATTTCTGTTTAGGACAATCCTCTGAAAATCCCATAAATTCTTTAAGCGTATTTCGACCATTAAAAAACCTTTCCTTTCCGTTTTTCCATATAAAAGTTTATACAGCCCGAGGGGCGGCAGGCACACTGACTAGGTGTGCGTGTGTACTAAGAGTGTGTGCCAGTGTGTGCCTGTGTGTGCGTCTGCTTCAACTACCCCCAAAAATGGCAGGTGGCAATAGATAAAACGTATAAATAGGCTGTTGTGGGCAGTCGCCGCCATGTTGTTTCCCCATTAAATTTCATTTCATTTCGACGTCTCTATTTTTTTCACTCTGTGTTAGAAAATAATCAAGAGAGAGAATAATTATATATTGGGCATAATAAATATATATATTGTTCAAGTGCATGAAGCGCATCGCGTGGGCGTTTGCCATGGATGCATTATAGAAAATATATAATTTTCATGTTTAATTTTCCCTTATTATTGGCCACGTTTTTTGTTGCCAAAATAAGTTCGAACGACGATTTTTGTTTTGTGTTTAAAGCATTAATGCCGTCGCATAAATAAAAATCATTGTACTTGCGCTTCTGTATTATATATTATTGTTATTATTTGCTGTTTATTATTGTTTTCGTTGTCGATATATAAATATATATATATTTAAGCCTAAAACTGGCTTTCAATAAGCGGGTGTCCGACTGGGAGGGTTCAGGATACATGTGTATATATTTACAGGCTGATGCAATTTTTATGCGGAATTACTCGTACTAACCAATAACATTTCGGGGCCTGTGAATATTGTTAATCAACACATCCAATGAAATATGCATTTAAATTATGAATTAAATGCTAAAAGCGTGCGGCACATTAGATTTCGATCAAGTGGCAGTGCAGGGGGCATTGAGACGAATTTAATGATATTTTATGATTCTGTTTTTGCATTTTTTGGTGCATTATAATATTAATTTGGCTTTAAGGCAGCTAAAATAATATGTGAATTATTTTGGGGAAATTTTAAAAAGACTTTAAGGGGGTTTAACCCAGTTCTGTCTTAAATTAATTAAAGTCTTATAATAAGAAAATTAACTAAGATATTATATAGAAACTACTAAAGGTTTGATTCACCTTGTGTTAAGCAAAAATTACTTTTAGAAATATTTTTTAGTTTAACCTTTTGTGAAAAATGTTAACAATAAACTCCTGGTAAATCCTTAACCCCATTAATTTGTTTTTGACAAAACAAAAGTAATTCGCTGGCGACCCCGTAAATCTGGCAAATTGTCACTTTAATCGCCTGCCGATTGACGTCAACATTTTTTGTACTTTTTGACGATTGAGCATTGACCAGGAACATCCAGAGGAGATCCATCAAATTGCTGGCTTCCAGTCGGGGCACTTAAGGCCTTATAAAAAAGGGTAATTTCACGAAATGCCACGCTTTTTAATGGCAACTTTCATTAACGATCCGAACCCGATCTGCGCGGGGTGTTTGTTAGTTAATTACCAATTGCTCTCGCTGACGTAGGCAATCGCATTATAATATGCCCACTTAATTGTTTAATGGCTTTCCGAACACTTTAAGCAAACAAATGAAATTAATAAATACGCGCAATTATCGGCAGATATCCGAGGTATTAACGCCCAGCAGCGCAAGCAGCATCTCTGCAAAAGGTGGCCGTAAAATGTCTGTAAAACGGTCTCGTAAAATGTGAGAAAAAAAATTAACCAAAACAAACTGAGCGCTAATTAAATAATAATAAAAGGACCGTCTTTTTTTCGAATAATATTCTTTTTATTTGCTTTTTAAGAGTTTTTTTCTGGCTTTTTCATTTAATTTTTTTCTTCTGGGTTTTCATCTGTTTTTCTGTGTGTGTGTGTGTGTGTGTGGTGTGTGTTTTGTTGACTTTGCTTCTGCATATTGTGTGTGGTTTTGTGTATATATAATTTATTATACAGTTGAGGGCATGGCTTAATCTTAAATATTCGGTTTCACTTCTCGCACATCGCTCCTTATAGCTTAGTTTTTCAACATACCAAAAACAAAGAGTACACTAAACAAAAATTTCGTTTACTTCTAGAATATATGTATATATAAAGTGACACCCAAAAGATTGTATTTAAAAGAGAGTAATAGAAAAATAGAAAAGTATACAAAAATTACGAGTAAAAAACACAAATCGAGGAGTTTTTTTACACAATTTTTCGTTTATTTTTGTTTTGTTGAAATAATTTCATTTTTTGTTGTTTAGCATTTAGGTTTGCCATGTTTCGTTTTCGTTTTTGTTTTTAATGTACATCAATTAATATATTACAATTTAGCATTTGTTGTGGTTGTATTTGATTATTATTTGTTTGTTTAAATTTTAAGATTTAGCTATATTCTGTGGTTGGTTTTTACCATTCGTTTCCTTGGCTTACAATAGAAAGTACAGTACTAAGTAACTAAACTCTTCACGTCGTGCCTAATTCTTTAAAAATTACCGCCTAGAAATTACAGTTTATATATATTTTATAAATGTTGTTGGATTTTTTTAGTTGTGTTTTTTCGTGATTTTCTCGTAGGGTTTATTTAAAAAATCTACAATTGCATTTAAAGCTAAAAAATATGACTTAACTGTAAGTTTTTATTTACAGAATGTTTTGGGTGTTTTTTCATTAATATTTACTTATACCATTTTCATCTCGCCGCGCGTTAAATTCTAGGGTTTTCTCCGTCGTTTGTTTTTCTGTTTTTTGATGTCATATATAAATTTTTTAGAGTACAATCTACTGGCTATATATATATAATATATATAAACACGGCTTGCTTAAGAACCTAAACCCTAGCTAGAACCGACTGGGGCCTTTTCTTGAGCCTTTTTTTCATTCCTTATTCATTTTTTTTGTTTTTTAATTTTTTAACTTGATCTAGACGGCGGCGACAAAGTGTGACAAAGAACGAAAAAATATTTTTGTGGACTTTTTACCTTTTGCTTGTGGTGGAGCAGCTGAGGAATTTGTTTTCTCTTTACTTGTTCATATTTTTTGGTTTCTTTAACACTTGGGTCGCACTTTTTAACTAGTTTTTCTTGTTTAGTTTTAGTTTTAATTTTTAGCATTTAGTTTTTTAGGTTAAAACAACATCACTTGGTTTCACGTTTGATTTGAATTGCGTGTTTCTATTTCGCTTTATACAAAAGGAAATCGTTTTCGTTTTACATTTAATTTAGTTTAAATTGATTTAATTTAAGCAAGTTTTTCAAACTTTAAAAACAAAACTAAACTGGTGGATGGCAGCCCCCTCCTCCTCCTCCTCCCATCGCTCCCTGCTCCTCTTTAAGCTGAAGTTTAACACAGATTAATGCACTGGTAAAAAAGATGATCTCTCAAACTCATCAACGTTATCATCATCATCATCATCGGAGACCTAATCTTAGTTCTATATTCCCTATAGATGGCACAGTCGAACTTTTTCAATATTTTTTAAATATTTTTTAATAATAGTTTGAAGTTTTTTTTAGGGATTTTCCTTAAAGTTTTCCGACTTTTCGGAGGCTTTGGAAATGTTTTTTAAATTATGGTAGATTTTCATAGATTTGTATAAAAAACGTTACTCTTTTTAGTTCTTTAAACAATTTAAAAGGATTTTTCTTCTTTAGATTTAGTTTTTTCTTTAAAAACTTTCTGTATCTTTTAATAATTTTTCTTGCAATTAAATTTTATAAAATTAAGTTTCTGTTATAAAAAATCAACTAAACCCAAGAAACCCCTACAAACATCTCAATGATAACCCCAAACTGTATTATAGAAATTCAAAAAATTACTCTCTTGCTGAAAAAGTTCGACTGCACGATCCTAGGGCTGCTCCCGGTCCCGATCCCTGTCCCTTTCCCGATCCCGCTCCCGCTTGAACTGCGGCCACCCGTTCGACGCCGAGTCCTAGGAGGACTCATAGCCAAACCAGGCGGCCGACGAATGCTATTCCCCGCCAGCACCGCCCGCCCCGCCAAAGCTATTAAAGTGCCTCACGGCTCCCGGTGCCGCGGCGGCTCCAAATTGCAGACTCAACTCGAAGAGGCGGCGGGCATGGAGCTGCTGCTGCTGCTGCTGATGGTGATGATGGTGCTGCTGGTGATGGTGGTGCTGGTAGTGATGATGCTGGTGCAGCGGATTCAGGTTCAGGTGCCCGCCCAGGACACTGGAGGCCGAGCCCGCTGGCGATGCCGAGCTGGGCGGCTGCAGGGGCAGCCCACTGTTGCTGCCAGCTCCCGGCGACAATTGGGAGTTGCTGCCACCGCCGCCGTTGCCGTTGCCGGGCGTCTGCTGCTGCTGGGGATGCTGCTGCAGCTGATCGCTGGTATGGAACAGGTGCGGATGGTGGGCGGGATTCAGATGCGGATGCTGGTGCGGATGCGGGTGCGGGTGATGTGGATGCTGGTAGCGCATGGGATCCATGTACATGGCGGCTGCTGCAGCGGCTGCAATGCTGGAGGCCTGCTGTTGTTGTTGCTGTTGCTGGTGGTGCTTCACTTGCTCCTCGTTGTTGTTGTTCGTGTTGTTGTTATTGTTGTTATTATTATTGTTATTGTTGTTGGTGCTGCTATTGTTGTTGTTGTTGTTGCCAGCGGAAGAGCTGCCCAGCGGACTTTGCGGCGACATCACCTGGCTGGTCATCGTTGCCGACGATCCCGCACTGGAGGAAGGTGTGTTGGGTGTATGTTGCTGCTGCTGCTGTTGCAGGTGTTGCTGCTGCTGCTGCTGCTGCTGTTGCTGCTGTTGTTGCTGCTGCTGCTGCTGGCTTAGGCTATTGAGGGATGCAGGAGTGGACGCAGCTGCAGCTGAGTTCGACTCCTGGATTTCTGATTGCTAGTGGGCCGCCAACTGATGCGCCGAGACCACCGCCGAGGATTGCATATTCTGTGGGCTCAACATCGGCGGGCTGTGCGAGTGCGAGTGGGTGCCCATGGGGCTGCCGTGCATGTCATGGTGCGGATGGTAGCCCCCATGATGCATATGTCCCGGCGGCATGCCGTCCATCATGTCGCCACCGAGTGTATTTGGCGGCGTCATGCGCTTCTCCTTCTGCCGCCGATTGCAGAACCACACGCGGACCACCTCCTTCTCCAGCTGCAGCGAGTCCGCCAGCGAGGAGATCTCCTGGGCCGAGGGCTTGGGCTGCTTGTGGAAGTGCTGCTCCAGAGCCCCCTTCACGCTCACCTCGATGCTGGTGCGTTTCTTGCGCTTCCTGCCCTGCGCCGCGATCTTGTCAATGGACGTCGGCGATCCGGTGGTGGAGTCCGCCTCCTCCAGCCACTTTTGCAGCAGCGGCTTCAGCTTGCACATGTTCTTGAAGCTCAGCTGCAGTGCCTCGAACCGGCAGATCGTGGTCTGGGAGAAGACATTGCCGTAAAGGGTTCCCAGAGCCAGGCCCACATCCGCCTGGGTGAAGCCGAGCTTGATGCGTCGCTGCTTGAACTGCTTGGCAAAGGCCTCCAGGTCGTCGGATGTCGGTGTGTCCTCCTCGCCGCCGCTGATGGCATCCCTGTCGCCGCCACCGCCCATGTGATGGGCGTGGATGTGCAGCTGCGGCGACTCCCCGCCTCTGAGAGCATGATGCAGCGGCGCCACACTCTGGTGATGTGCCGCTGCCGCCGCATGGGCCGGATGATGGAGCATCCCGTTCATCGCATGATGATAGCCCAGCGGCGACCCGCTCGGTGCATAGTGACCGGCGTGTGGAGCATGCCAGGCGGCATGCGGCGATGGCGAGGCCATGCCCTGCTGGATCCTCGTCTGCTGGGAGAGATGTGACATCTCCTGCTTCACTGTGTCCGCCGCCGAGGCAACGGCAGCGGCGGCAGCAGCGGGATGATGGTGCGTATGATGCGTGGGCAGTGACCAGGGATCCGGATGCAGGGTGCTCCAAGAACCCAGTCCAGAGCCGGGACCCAAGCCGAGGCCAGTGCCATTGCCCTGGCCATTGGGCGACGGCGACGAGGGCAACTGATGATGTGCGGCTGCTGCTGCGGCGACGGCGGAATGGTGATGATGATGGTGCTGCATGTACTTCATCTCACCGGCATCCGCGGCGGAACGGGGCGAGGAGGTGTGATAGCCACCGCCACCGCCGCCGCCTCCGCCGAGGGCCATGTCCAGATCACCGCTGGGCGGGGTCATGTACGAGGTCGCGGCCATCCCCACCGCTCTGGGGCTGTTCAGGCCCTCCACGCTGGCGGGGTAGGGCTCCAAGTTGGGGCTCAGTTTAACGACTTTGTACACCGATCGATCGAAAGGAAGACCGGGGTCCCTATGCTCATTCCACTCGAACCGTGAGGCAACCGTCTTGACGTCTTTTACGTACAACGTGGCAGGCGAAAAAATGTTTCCGAATCTCGGCTAGGCTCCTCTTGGTCCTATCCTATATCCTCCTCCTTGGCCTCTCCTTGGCGCTCAACAAGTTTTCTTGTATTTGAAATTTTTCTTGGCTTTTTCCCGTCGGGAAAACTTTGTTTCTTTTTTGGTTACACGTTTACTTTATTTTGTATTTTATTTATTGTATTTTCTTTCATTTAGATTTTTAGCAAACACTTTTTGGAACACTTGGCACTTAATATATTTTTTGCGTTTCGATTTTTCCGATTTTCGCTATTATTTTGTTTAGCTTAAAAATGTGTCACAGAAGACGCGTGTGTTTTGGGGCAGAGATTCTTCTTTTATTTTTGAAAAGAAATTAGAATGTGTTTGTGTGTGTGTGTTGTTTCCGTTTCCGATTTCTCGACTTCTCGATTCCGATTGAGAGATTTTAGCTTTCTTGCTGCTGCTGCGTTTTCTTCTTGTCTCAGAATTTCGACAGACAGCCGGAGAGCTCAGGGAAAATTCACGTGCAGACTCGCAGAGCTATCGAAGTGAACTAACGTCATGTCTCGCACCGCAGCGCTACGTAGCGTACGTCGCACACACACTGCGGACGCACACTCTCACACACACACCACTCCGCACCCCGTCCAACGAGCACACACACTCACACGGCGAGCAGCCGGCAAACGGAAACTGGTTTTGGGCGAGCACCAGAGCAGGGCAGATAGAAACTGCTCAGAGCGGGATGGCGCTAGAGGCGCTCGCAAACTGGAAGGCGACTTGCGCTCTATTGGACTCGATGTATTCCAGCGTTACGCCCCCAAAAAGATACGAAAAAAAGTGGAAAAACAGAGAGCGCAGCATATATAGGAAAATAGTAGCCAGGCGATCTCGGGACGGCACTGAGAGCTGTGGAAGCACTGCATTCCCATGCAAAGAGTGACATTTTGTAATTGCGAGAGCGAGACTGGGCTATATAGCGTGTCTCCAAGGAGCATTGGAGCCAGAGGGAAGCTTTCGCAGGACTTCTCTCTCCCGCAGGAAGCTTTGCTTCAGTTCCTCGCTGCTCCTTGTCCAGACAACTTTTCCTTTCGATTTGTGAGTGTGTGTGGCTTTTCTTTTCTTAAGGGTTGCAAAAAAGGTTTAATCGAAGAGTGATAGGAATGGCGAAATATATCTTATCATTAATTGTGTTGAAAGGATAAGGTTTATACCAGTTTTAACCAAAATCTATGGTATTATTTAAAGTATTAAGACAGGTTTTATGAGATGTAAATATTTAAATCCCTAATCCTATTGCTGTGTGTATGTGTTACTCTCAGGAAAATAGTGTTATATAGTTTCTTATCTTGTCAACAAAATACTTTAATTAATAAAAATAATATGAAAAATATATCAAACAGAATTTACAAGTGTCTTAATTTATTATTATCAACAAAATAACTACATATAAAATTAGTTTATGTATTAACTATTTGCTTTTTATTTTAATGAAAACAGTTCCTTAATGATATATGACAATATAAACAAGTTTATTTAAAAACTCAACGTTTCATAATGAAATAATTAATATAAATAATAAATCAAGATAAAATAAGTATAGTTTTGACTTTAAAACAAAAAATAAGTAACATAGAAAAATTAGGGAAAAAATAGACCTAAATAATAACTTTTACTTGGTAAAATTTAAACAAGCTTAAATTTATATAAATGAAGTAGGTCTTAAATAAAACCTTTTAACGCATAAATAATTATTAAACCTTTAGAATATATTTAAATTTAACATACTTCCTTCCAACTTTAACTCTTCTAAAAGTGAAAAAATCTTTAAGTTAAAAGAAAACACTTTACTTTAAGTTCAAACTCTAAAAACCATTCCCTTATTGTTCAGTTTTTGTCATGCATATCAGTTTTATTTCTTATTTTCACAATGTGCCTTTCTTTTCCACGATATCTTCTTTCTTTCTGGCCTTTGTAAGCGAAACTGTGTTTTGACTAGTTTACAGTTAAATTATGTCCCCGCCACACAATAGAATTTTGATTTACTTTATTTGTCAGCTCCATTGATTCTATGGGCCGTTTTGGCGAAATTGCCACAAAAATCGCACAAAAATTTGCATAGCTAAAGGAACTGTTTGTGGCATCGTTATAGTTAAACATTTGTTAGCAGTGGGGAAGCCTTTTGTCTCTCAGTGTGCAGTTTTTGATTTAGTGGAGCGTGGCGGGACAATGGGAAGAATTGAAAGGAAAACCACTCAAAAAGTTTCAGAACAATGAATAAAAGAGCTGGATTTGGATTAAAAAATAAAGAATTTAAAATGATTATTTTTTTTTTAAGGAGAAGATATTGAGCAGAGATTTCTTTGGGTTTAAATAAATATATTTTTTTTATTTGTTTCCCAGAGCAATTTTTCTTATTTAAAAAAAATATCACAATAAGGGATTGCCTTTTAAAATACATAAACCTGCTAAGAAATAAGAAATACAATTTATTTTAGGACTTAAGTAATATTTTAAATTTACTTTTTCTTCCTAGGCTGAAATAATTTCCAATTATAATTATAAATAAAATTGTTTACTAGAATATTTATTCTGAATAAGTATTTCTGTGTTTTTCTTATTAAAAACTTATTAGAACATTTAATAATACTACATAGATTAAATAAAAAGTAAACCTTATTTTTCAAAAGCCTTCAAATATGCACTGTTCTTTCCTTGTAAATTTATGTTCAACAATAATATCTCAAAAAATAATTTTCAGCCTTAAATATATTCCCATTTCTAATACCCCTCACACACTCCCTGTAAACACTTACCCCTTACACCCCCGTAAATTCTTAACACATATCCATGGACCTCATTTTGCGGCAGGTCAAGAGCTCAATCACAAAAAAAAAAAAAATAAAAATTATGCAAACTAAGGTCAGCTCGCTCGCTCTGAGCAGACGCAGGCCAGACGACACAGACAACGTATTTGCATGAAATTTGTTTACATTTTTTTCTCTCCCATGACCATATCCTTTGGCCACGCACTTGGGCATAATTAATAAGCCAAGCAAGCGCCTCTTTCCAACCCAAAAACACCCGAGTGACAAAATACATATAAAGTCAGCAGTCCACCATTCATTGTGTGTGCTCGTCCTTAGACAAAAATTTACATGATAATTAGGTAGAGGCGCTAAATAACAACCAGGAAAAAAAACTGTATTTAAATTTCAAATGTTGAAGGAAAAAATCCTGTTTCCCCCGGTGATTCTGTGCGTTTCGAGTCTCTCTTTATGCTAAAAGCGCACGCGCCGCGTTTTTCGGGCAAAGGACTTGTTGCATAATTATGCGCCGCATGCGAGAAAACATAAAAAAAGAGCAGCGATGATAAAAAATAAACAGGAAAAAATACATAACTAAGCGCTGCGTTTATGAATGAAAGAAGATCTCTCGTGGCCGCGGCGCGCCGTTGATTTGGATGATAATGAGCTCGATTAGCATTTTGGCTGCATTTTTATAAATGGCAAAACCCTCCCCTCTCACACCTCTCCGCTGTGTGTATTTTTTTATTTTGGCGCACTTGCTTATAATTATTAGCATAATTTTCTTCTTATTTTGCATTAATTTGCTTAGGGGTTTGCTTTTCGTGGCACGGCGTCTGTTTTGGTAATTAAAGTGCCATAATTTCCGAATCAAGACATATAAACTGGTCTGCTTTTGATCGCTTTGTTTATCGCGCAGCACAATTAATGCGAAAACACTCGAGTATATATATAAATAAACTCGTATCTGTATATGTGGGTGTTGGTGTATTATTTCGGCCACTAATTTGTGGCAAATGCAAAGCAATTTTATTCGCTTAAGCGGTATTTAATGCTCTCCGAACAGGATTTTAGGTAAGAAAACCATTATTTTATTACGCTGGCCTTAATCGGATATAAGTCAAGGCGTAGGTGTTTCTTTTTGCATTTTATTATCTTAATTTAAAGTGTCTGAGCATCGTAATTTAGGTTTAGTTTGGAACAAATTTTAAGTGTTTTGGGGACACGAAAAAAGACTTTAAAGGAAAGTGTTTATTAGTTGAGTTTTTTTATTAATTGATTTTTGGGGTTTCATCAAAGAAAGAAAAGTTCTATTTTAATAATACTTGTAGATATAAAATTATTAATAAAATATACCTTATGCTCAAATTAGAGTTTAATAAATTTGTAAATAACATTTGTTTTTATATTTACACCTCTGATTTGCCTTTTCCTAAATTTCTAAAACTCGATTTGACAGTTGGCTCTATAATCTTCTGCCCTGAAAAATCGATTAAATACTCTTCCATACAATTAATCCTTGCTGTCTGTTCTGTCCGTCTTCTACCTACATCATCTTCAAAGTAAATTTCATGCAAATAATCCTTACAACCATCACCCTACCAACCCCTTCCGCATATATCTCTGCTCATTTGCAAACAAACGTTTCATTAGAAGCACTCCCGGACTCCGACTTCGACTCATCCTCAGCTGCAATCAATTTGCGTAAAAAAGGAAGCCTCGGACAACTCTTTACCATATGCCCGACCAACTCTCGATTATTTTTTTGCGCGCCAAAAAAACAGACTCAAGAAAACAGACAAGACAGCAACCGAAGAAGACACCCCTTGAGCAACCCTTTCTTTGTTGTATTTTATTTTTTTTGGCAAGGTCACCGGTTGTAGGCAAATTGCATAGGCATACTCTACTATATAGGCAAATATATGCGAAATCTCCCCGCGGATGCAACCGACCCATTTATCATCTTTTTTTTTAGGGACGCGACGTTACCTCCTGCAATTTCAATTTTTGCAATTTTGCATGCAACGACCGTTAAGAGTCTACAATCAGGGCAACGCTTATCCTTTGCTCCTTTGCCGAATCCTTTCACTTTCTACCTACGGAGTGAGTTTGCCAAAAATTCCCCTACAGACACACACTATATCCTGCCATATCCTGCATACACACGCACCAAAAAAAACATCCTTGCTGTCTCATATGCAAATGAGCTCGCTGCCAAAAATAGAAAATTTTTCAACGTCCCGCCAAAAAATACAAAAACCAGGCAAAGAGGAAAAAATACAATTCGACGAGCGAGCAAAATGGCAATTGTTGGTTTTTTCGAGGGGCAGGCGGCTACCCCTTCTCCTCCCTGATATTGTTATTTCGGTTCAAATGCATTTCTGGTGCGCCTCATTGGCTTTTGGCATTGCCATTGCAAAGGGCAAAATATGCAAATTAGTTTAGTATTTTCCCCTGTTTTTTTATTTATTAACTAATTTATCTCTGCGGCGCTGTGACACGTCCCATAGGCAGAGAGCGCGAACCCGTCAGGGTCGTGAATTATTGGCGAAACCCATATATATACCAGAGAAGAGGAGGTACGACAAAAAAAAGCGTTGCAACACCTGGACACAAATTTTTTTCCTCGCTTGTTGGCTTGTTGTGTGTGGGGTAAGCGTGGCTTTCAACGCTGGTTAAGTAGCTAAGTATGTGACGGTAAAGCGGATTATATGGGGTATACCTAATATAAGGGGAAATTACAGAGGAAAATCAGGGGATTCTGAGTTAAAATAGGTTTTCTGGCAGTTTAAGGTGTGGAAATAATTTAAATAATAAGATTTAAGGGGTTAATTATCTAGGCATAATTTTAAATAATATTTTATGATGTATTCCTTGGTATTTATTCAAAACTAGGGCCTGTAAAGTAAAGTGTTTAACATGTTTTTTCTTTTAATTGGAATGGTTTAAAATAATACATAATTAGTTATATTTATGGATTTAATGAAACTAAGCTATTTCAAATACTCTAAATACCTTAAAAATATTAATTACGAACAGTTAAAAGCTGAATACACAATTTTATTTTACTAAAATAATTAAATCACAATTCAGTGTACAGTAAAAACTTGAATTAATTAATAATACATTAAATCTCAGCTTCTATTTATTGCCAAACATTACCCACGACTTAATAATAATAATTGACCCATATAAAATTCCTATAATTTCAATATCATTAGTAGGTCTTCCCCAATAAATATATTTTGTTTTTTTTCAAGCCCAGTAACCACTTTCCTAATCCCAAACTTATTCACTTAAAGCCATAATAAATTAGTAGTTAAAAAACAATACTACCCATCATAAATGTATCATAAAACCGTTGTAGAAACATCAAATTTAAGAGTTACACAACTTCTCTGTGGCATTTGCTTAACTCACTTTCATGATCCGGACTCCGGAGTTCGATAGTTGGAAAACTAGGAAAACTAGAAAAATAAATAATTCATTAAGGCGTTAAATCTCCATAAACTTCACTTTTGTGCGGGGCTCTTTCACTTTCAAACGAAATGCACAGCCAGGGAAATGTATGAAAATTAAAACTCTGTTCACACCCACCGAAAGTGGCGACAGGAAACCAAAAACCAAGCCGAACCGATACCATAAGGAGAAAAAAAAACATATGTAAATAAAAAATCTGTTGTTGTTGTTATTTTTTGTTCGAAAAGAACATTTGCATAATGCAGTCAAAAGGGCAACCTCTTCCTGTGCCCAGGTGAGGACATCAAACAGAACGATAGAAGCTCGCAAACTATGCCTCCAACTACGGCACGCATGTACCTTTCCTTCGAGGAAAAAAAACCCAGGGAAACTGAATAAAAATAAAAAACGAGAAACGAAAAACAACGAATGCGTCAAACGATGGATATCGCATTCGAAGGGGTCACAGTTCGAGGGGTGCATATCATTAGCCACAAAAAAAAATACACATACACTAAAAACAGTGAGTGGCACACATTTCCCGCGACTGACACTTTTTCCCGGCTCCTGTCCCGCGACACATCAAAGGCCAATCAACTCTTCCAATTGTTTTTATGCGCCTTGCGAGTGTCTTGCCGAGTCTTATAGGAAACGGAAGTGAACCACCCTTCTAACCCCTCCAGTGCTTAGCCTATGCACGAACCACGAACCACCCAGCAAGGGGTGGGTTCCGGCAGGCGCGGACGCGGCACGTGGTGAGTTTCTTGACCTTGCCATAAAAATTGCCAGCATGCTAATAAGGTCCTTTAAAAACATTTAAAATAGAGTAAAATTTATAACACAATATTTTAAACATATTTATTTTGAAATTTTTTTTTATGATATTAATCAATTTTTTAATGAATAAACTAATTTTAAGTGAGATAACAATTTATTATTGAGCAAATTTTTAAAGAAAATTAATATTAAAGGGAAATTTATTGTTAGTTAAATTCATTTAAAGGCCTTACGAAATATTTTTCTCTTATATTTATTATTTATATTATCATTTTATTTAGGAAACAATAAATATAAGGGAAATATTAATATCGAATAAATGTTAAATCTATAAGAGAAATGTTTGTTATTCCAAAGTCATATAATAAAATTCTTAAATATTATTTAACATTTTATATTCCAAAATGTACGGGAAATTTAAATTTATTTTAAAATTGTATAGAATTTAAATGTGTCTTAATTTAAAAAATTAATTATATCTTCTCATTAAATAAAATAAAAAAATATAACAAAAAACGTATGTGTTTTTATTTAAAAGTAAATCTTTTCAACCTTCTCTTTAAGCTGCAACCTTGAAAGCTCTTACCTCTCGTAAATGTCCTCTAAATGACACCTTAAAATTACATAATTTTCGTATTTACCGCTCAGCTTGGCTTAAATGAATGTTAATTGAAACATAAACGCCATTTTTATTGCGTAAATCGCACGCGCCAAGCGAAAAGAAAAATGAGCATTGCAAATTACGCAGAAATTGCAAATCGCCCATAAGACATAAATGAAATTTTTTATAATCGAAAAAAAAAAAAAAACAGTGGCCGAAAAAGTGACCGAAATATTTGCGGGTTTTTTGTGCCCCGTTGGAATTACTTATACTGTTACTGTTATTGTTATTAACTTTCGTGGAGAGCCGGTGACAGGGAGCGAGATATATATAAATAAAAACTTTGTGCCGACAAAGACTTTGACGCCCTGACGTGACATGGTCAAGACGGTCTTTCCTCTTTGCTCTCTTATTTATTTTTTGTTTTGGCCAAGGGATAACCCTGGTCTTTGATCTGCGGCCGGCAGGCGGAGGAGCAGCTGTCGGGGGTGGATGTATAGCACGTGCAGGGGATCTCTCACTCTCTTTTTCTCTCTCCTCGCTTTTTTGAGTCGGTGATGGTATCTGGAGGCTCCACTATCCTCCAGAGATGTGTGGCGAAAATCAAAAGACTCCGGACACAAACGCGTTTTCATTGAAACCGCTTTGAGCGCGATGCTTTACACCTGATAACTGACTGACTAAGAAGAATAAAATGGGGGGAATAAAGTGTGGAGACTAGGAGATATCCTGGAGTTTGTAGCATCAGGAATAAATTTATTTTACATAAAGTAACAATTTAGGTAAGGTTTTATTAAGCAAAAATATATGGTATATTTCAAAATAAATCAACTCTTGAACCCTTTGACTATTAAATCTTATAATATAACCCCAAAAATACCCTACAAATACCCGGGTATAACAGCAGGAGACGCATCCATTGAGGCCGCCACAGGACTGTGATGTAATCAGACTCCCGGGCCACTCTGCCCGCCCCGCCTCCCCGGCGATTTGCCGTACGTGATATTGTTAAAAGCTTTTAATTGAAGTCATCTTCTTGCTCAAAACAGGTAGCTGCCCCCAAAGAGTTGTCTTCCTTTAGCGACTTCTGCTGGTCGGCCTGCCGGCCGATGTCGATGTCGAGCATTTTTATGATTAAACTAATTTTTCTTTACCCATAGCAGGTGAGATGGTCCCCGCGCTGCGATACCTCCCTCCCTGCCTCCTCTTCCCATACCAGCGCGTCCCTCTGGCCAAGTTATTTTAATAAACTGCGCGACGTGCCGAGCATTCCGAAATGCGATCAGTTTCAATTTTATTATTGCTGCTGCTGCTGCGGTTGCTTCTGCTTCTGCTGCTGCTTCTGCTTTTAGATTATGTAGTTCCAGCACTTGTAAGTGTTGTTAGAAGGCAGCCCCCAAAGAGGAGTGCCCCGGACACGGACACGGGACACACGGGACACGGCTGACCAGGCCCCAACGTGCTCATTTAACAGTAGCCAGCTAACGCTCATATTTCCCTGTTGTTTGTACCTCTTTGTGTATAATAATTTAAAGCGGCATAAAAATATTTTAATGATAAGATATAATGGCTGGCAAACAAAGCATTTGAAGAGGAATGGTCTTTAGGCAGACTGGCGCTGTCTCGGAATTTTTACTATGGCTTTTTGGGTAATAACATTATGAGGAGATAACTGTATTTAATTGAGATATTGAGTTTTTATGTGATTTGACATATTTTTGCAATGATTCAGGGGTATACTTTCTTGTTTAATTGTAAAGTATTGAGGCTAAAACTCCTGTGAAGTTTGTATAGTTTTCAAATATTATTAATAAATAAAAATAATGTCATTAAATTTGTAATACATTTAAAAATATTATTTATTATTATTATTATTATTATTTGTAACATTTCAAGGGTCTAAGAGGTAAAATTTAATCAGAGAAGTAAAATTACCTACAACATTTTCCAGGAGAGCTCTTTTCTTTACCTCTACTTCTTCCGCTCTTAAAAAAAAACCCATCTATTACAGCTCTTTTTCAAAATTTCAGCAAAATCTCTAGAGGCAACAACAACAACCTGTGTGCAACATTTATTTATTTTCCAAACCCTACCCCCGTTCATGCCATAATTTATGCGCTGCAATGACACTTGCTCATGACCTTATCGACGTCGTCATCGTCGTCACTGCAGTTTGGCCCGGACTTTAGGCCGCCGCTGGCTAAGCACACATATAATATTTTTTTGAATTTATTTTTGTTTTTGTGAAGCTAAGCGCAAAAACCAATAACAACAATTAAACACACGACCATGCACAACAAGAGACACAGGGAAAGAGAGCCATGAATTGTATTGTTGCCATTTTTCTTTATGGCTTTATGCGTTTTGGCATAGAGTTCGTGGCCTGGGCCAGAGTCTCGCTGGCAAGTTCCGATATTGAGCAAATAAATCAATTTATTTCAATTATAATTATAGGCTCGAGTGCACCAGCAGCAGCAGCAGCAGCAGCACAGGCTCCAGTCGCCAGACTCGCTGCATCCTTCTGCCTGATCGCCCAAGGGTTAATGTGTTTTTCCCCCTCGTGGAGAGCGCGCGTGGCCAACTGCTCATTACTTTTGTGGCAGCACACGCCCCGTTTTGGTTATTGAGGCGTAGTTTTGGCCAATTGTTGAAAAATGAAATGGCCTGGCACATAGTTATGCCATGGTATCGCATCGCCCGGCATCTCTCCCTCGCTTCTGGCTAGCAGCGAGCGAGAGAGAGATGAGCTGCGGTATAAATTTCATTTTTGATTTTAATCAATAGAATCGGCGGTCAAGTGTCGGTTATTTATACGCCAGCGCTACTTCACAACTTTATTTGAATGCCCTAAAGGGCAGCAGATCTCTGTGCCCTCCGTTGTACTTTATATCTTTATATTTACTTCTTACTTTATTTTTTTTGTGTTTCGGTAAGTTGCAAATTATATGCATTACGCATACGCAGTGGGGCAAGTCCTCCTGCCTTGGTAAATTAACTTATAAGTGGAGGCCAAGACGAAGGAAGACTGCAGCGATGAGAGTGCGATAAGTAAACGGAATTACCAAGGGTTTTAATCAACTCTTTATGCGTATTATGCCACCTTTATGGCGAGTATTTGCAGATTATGGAGGGGGATTATAGAGTATATTATTTGATCTAGGAATTATAGTATTATTTAATCAAGAATAAAGGAAAAAACTATTATCCATAATGTCTATCTTATAGATTGTTTTATTTTTTAGGACTAAGATTTATTTGTAATGTTACTTTTTTAGGTAAATAAAATATTTTTTAAATAAATAAATATTTTGACAAAGACACAAATATTCTTAAATAAAAAAAAACTGCCCTAAAATGCTCTTATAGTTTACTTTCCCTACCGATATCAGCAACTTGATTGTAAGCGTTACCTCCTGACATTCTCTCGCCTCTCGGAAAAAGTCACCGTCTTGGATCATCAGCCTTATCTCGAAACTGTACTGCACCTGCTATGCCCAAGTTGTCAACGACAGTAGCTCGGCTCCCCCGTACCCAGGCCCAACCCCATACCCGGACTTCAGAAATAGTTGTTGCCTTTCCGTGCCTAAAAATATACATACAAACGTACCCAGAGAGATAGATGCCGGGGCCCCGATGCCTTGCCAACCTGTCTCACATTTCAAAATACATAATTAAGTATGCACAGCGAGTCTGTTAGATAAAAATCTTAAAAACCCTTAAAAAGCTTTAAGCGCCTAAGACACACGGAGTCGAAAAAGAGGAGGCAATACTTGATGGATAACTCGATGGGTATCAGAAAAGTTTTTCTCTTTCTGCTGGCGACTTTTTTTCAGTCTTTTTTTGTAGCAGAGCATGTGTACATAAAACAAAGAAGAAAAAATAAGAAATAGTCAAAGGCATCACGTATTGGTTGTATTGGGGATACGAAAAAACACTTTGGCGACAATCATGGGAACGATTTTTGGATTTCTGTGTGTGCGCGGCGTCGACCATTAAAATGACCAAACCCAAGCCCCTGCCCAAAGAAGAGGTCAGACCGATAACGAGCGAAAGCTAAAAAGGCAGTTAAGACGCCGCTCCGGCACCTGATGGTCATTTTAGCCGATTTGTAACAGAAAGCTTTCACATGTGTCTCCAAAAAAAAAAAAAAACAAAATAAAACTAAAACCGAACCGAAATCCAAACCAAAGCTGGCCAATCAGCGACACAAATCGATAAAGTTTCCCAATGCCACAGAGGGGGAAGAAGCACAACACAGAAGAAACTTAATTAAAAGGTCTCTGTTAATGTTGTTAATTTGAAAATATTGTCGAAGGAAACGACCTGACATACCAGCACACACACACAGACACAGACTCTTTTGTCTGTGATATAAAATCGTAGAAGAAACGCCATAAAAAACGGCAGCCAAACAGCATCAACTAATTTTATGGCCCCCGCATTTTGCGTCTGCGTTGACAGACATCTCGGCGGGATCGGAGATCCCCTCTGGTTCGCCGGAGACACCTGGAGCCTAATCAGGCCCCGAAATGCAGTCGTTGATCAACAATTCCCTGGCAAACAAGTTCGTTGCCTAATTGTATGGCTCTGCTCTAAATATTCCAAGTTTGAAGACAAGAAAAAAAACATCAAAAACCTCTTTATCGACAGCAAGTTCGTTGCCTAAGTCTTTTGTTTTATTTGAGGAGAATTTACATAAAGCAAGAATATGGGAAATACTATGGGTATTAATTTAAAAGGCAGTAAGTAGTAAGTATTTTTATTAATTTTAAGCAAAACATATATTTTAGAAAATTTAAGCTAAAAAATGTATTCAAAGAGTTCTCAACAGAAATAAAAGGATTTTAACTATGAAATCTAAATAAATCTTTAAACTTATTCTCAAAAACTGCTTATATATTCTTAGTTTATTATTTTTATATTTTTTCTTATTATATTATTTCTCTTTAGATTATATAAATAACCGAAATAAAAATAAATATTTTAGTTTTCAATTACTTTCCTCTAACTTTACATATTTATGTTACTTATATTTCCCTGCACTGAAATAATTATCAACTTAATTCAGTCTTTTTAAAACCTACCTGTCTTGGCCCTTTCCCACCTCAATTAAAGCCTAAATATATGAGGGCGATAGCTGCAATCTCTGTATACAAATGACGCCCATTTGGCCTTAACCAAAACCGAAAAAAAAATTTCACTGAATTTTCAATGCGACAACTGTGATTTCCTCAATCAAAACGAAGGCATTGAAAATGAAGTCTCTCCCCCTTCCTCCCTGCTCCCTTA
This sequence comes from Drosophila ogumai, assembly GCA_018904815.1. NCBI lineage: Eukaryota > Metazoa > Arthropoda > Insecta > Diptera > Drosophilidae > Drosophila > Drosophila ogumai. The sequence continues at coordinate 32,822 of JAEIIJ010006666.1, forward strand.
ATAATGTTAATAATAAAGTAGAAAAAAAAGAGTTGCAGAGGCAGTAATGGTGATGCAGGTGGGCTGGTTGAAGGGGTCAATTGCGATTGCTGCGTGGCCTCCGTTTCATTTTTTATATATAGTATATGTTTGTTTATGCGAAGTATATAATTTTATTTTGTTGGTACGCCCGAATGGCGTTGCACGCACATACACACACACACGCACCGCGAGTGTAACTTCAACCTTCAATTGTTGTTGGCGGTTGTCACGAAACGTTATTCGTGCGGCGGCCATGCGAGTTCACTGACTGCCTCCCCGCTCCACTGGGAGTAGTGTGTGTGGTAGTAGTGCTTTTGGTGTTTCTCACATACAGTGAAGAGTCGTTAAGATAGAAAATAGGGGTTTACTTAAGGGGTAAAATAAACACATAATATATAAATGAATAAGATGTGTAACGCTATATGTACTATGTACTATTTCGGTTGAAAAGAAAAATTGTTTTAAATAAAATGAGATCCCTCTGAAATTACAAGACATCTTAAATATTCCCAAACATTTCCTATTTTTACTCTATGCTGAAATAATTTGTATAACTAAACTATAGATTCATTGTTTTCTAATTTCTTAATTATTAACATCTTCCCTTTCTTTTCATTTTGACTGTAAAAAAAAAACACATTGTATAATGTTGTTGGCCATTTGCCGTTCGCTTTGTTTTTATTGCTCTTCGCCGCATTCGTGGCCATAACAGCAACAATCACAGCCCAACTCCTCACCATGGCGGCCATATTAACATGGCTTAGAGTACAGTTTGCACCTGCACCAAAGGCGGGGACGAGGGGGCTCGAAACTCGTACTGGTATCGTTAACTGCTCACAAGTTTAACGACAGAGAGGAGTATCTATTGTCGAGCACTGCACGTGATTGAATCGCAACGGAGGAAAACCGAAAACAACAAGCCAAACACTGAAAGAATTGCGTTTGAATTATGTAGAAAACCCAATCACGAACAACAACTTGCCAGCTACAAAAACGAAACAACCAAAAATGAAAAAGTAGAAGAGGGGCGCAGAAGGGCGAAGAATCATAGTAAAAATTTCCAAGCTTCGGGCTTGCTAATTGGTCAAGTCAATAATAACAATATGGATTTTTTTTGTTCAGCCTTCTCTGTTGCTCATTTTTTTGGCAATTTGTTGGCTGTCAACACTCAATCGAATCGTATCAACAAATAGTATTTATGGTCGGCACTTTGAGGCTCTTACAATAAATATTTTGCATTCCGTTTAATTTGCTCAATTTCTGGTAAATATAGCAATCAAGTGAGGGGAAGAAAACTAAGGAAAGCTGCAGAAAAAAATGGTAAAAAGAGAAGCTGACTTTGGTGTTTAATTGCCAAGGCACATGCAAGTGTAGGAGGAGGTGGGGCTGAGTGAGAAAATCCATCATGACATGCAATTATAATCGGTATATGGTTGTGTGTGGATTAAACCAACTTAAAACGCGCTCACACAATAAATTCATTAGTTATGTTATTGTCTAATTGGCGCATATAACGAAGGCAATTTCGAAAATAAAATATATATACAAGAGTAATCCCCCATTCCAGGTTGAAGGAACTCCACAACTCGTAAGTAGTCTCCCGATTAAGACATCTGCGTTTGCTGTTTTCTTCCTTGACTTTAATGATTCTCCTAAACCACCGCCTAGCTCTGTTGCCTACTTAATTGATTCATTACTTCCTTTGGCTTTGGCCCTTATATTTGATTTCATTCCATTCCATGACAATAACCCACACACGGCAATTAATTTGGGGGCCAGAAAGAGCTTGTTCGCCATTTTACGAGCGTCATTAAAAGGGGTCTAAGGCTTGGGGCTTCCTCCATAAGGTGCTCACTCTTTTTACGACAGCCATCAAGCTCACAACATTTGACGCTGATTTGCTGATTAAACCCAGATCAAGAAATTAAACAGAATGATAAAAAAAACCCAGCTAGAGGCAAGAACAACTTATCCCAAAAGATTCCAGCTGGATAAGAGATTTCATTTCAAGATTCCGACTCTCCTCCCGGAGTGTTAATCCCTGGCCTAATGTGCGAAAAGTGTGCAAACATTGTTGTCGTTTTATTTTCAATTCTGGGTTTAATTTGATCCCAATTAATATTCATGAACTTGTGAGGGAGTCTTTAAGGTATTCTTTTACTAGTTGAGTAGCATTTTCTTTTCCTATTTTCTTGTAGAGGCGTCACTTCTCCGCTTAGAACTCAATTAAAAAAGCGGAAGTTTTTCGTGTTTGTGTCCACGCCCTTGACAGACATTCCAGCTGCATAAATCAGAGCTCCACTTCAGACCAAGCCAAGCGAGCTAATAACAGCAATTGTTGTCAATTTGCCACAAAAGCAGGCGCGAAAAATGCAGACATAACTCGGCTGTTGTTGCTGTCGAACACACCCTGGCAATTGCCTGAATTTAAATTGTTTATAAAAATAGAATTTGTCCCAAAACACGCGTCGCAGACGAACAGAGAGAGAGACAGCCGAAAAAAAATGCAGCTCACCCTGACTGTCGGCTGGCAAGTTCGTGTCTTAAGTCTTTCGTTTGGAGCCCCGGCGACAATGAAAGCCTAGGAGAGCTGCCTGCATTTTGTTGGTTCCGCCGCCGACAGCATGCAAAATGCCATTAACAATTTTGCGCACATAATGCCAAGGCAGCGCCATGGTTACACATTAAAAAAAAGACCTAAAATCTGTTCCACGCACTCCACTCAGACCAGAGACCGCCGTCTACAAGAGTTTTGAATTTATTTATGCCAGCAATTATTTTATTTATATTGTCATTGCGCGCTGTCTCTTTGCATTGTCCGCATCGCCATTCTGATTTCGTAGTCAAAATATGTTTTGTGTTTGCAGCTTATGATATTCCGCTCCGGCTACTGGTTTTGTGTGGTGACAACCGCGAAGAAAACGGCGGCACACAGATGCAACAGAAGCTTAATGCGGTTGAGGCACGTATGTATGCCCCAAGGAAAAACGCGAGGGAGGAATGGGTTTGCATTTTGGAGGAATTATGAGTTAAGAAAAGTTGTGAATTTTCGGTTAATTTTTAATTCAGTTTTGTCTTGACATTATTTAATGAATTTGAAAAATAATTGGTGAGCATTATTATACAGAAAAATTTTAAAAGTAGATGGAAAGCCACACTTACTCTTAAAAATTTCAACTATAAAGGATCCTCTTTCAAGCTTAATAGTATTCTTATATAAATATTTGCTGCGTAGTAGTAGTAAAATTATAGATATTAATTATTAATTACAAAATTTATAAGAACAAGAAAATATAAAATTGAAAATGTAGAGAAATAATGGAAACATTTATTTAAGAAAAATTAAAAAAAAAAAACATATATTTAAATGATTGAATAACCCATTCCTACGACACATTCTTAACCCAAAAATCCACCAAGACCCCCACATACGTCATCGCTTAAATGCCCAGAAGAAGAGGCCAAACCTTGGCCACAACTGTCACCAAAAATAATGCCAAGCAGCGACACCCGTGGTCGTAGCCTCGATTCCTGGTACTGCAAAACCGCAACAACAGTAGCCGCAGGCACTCTCGGCAGTCCGTCAATTGTCAGCGACAAATAAATTTTTGAAACGAAACACCAAAAACCAACAGCAACAACAAAAATCGAAACTAAAACGCAGGTACAAAAATCGCATTTCAAATTCAAAACGCGACTTTTGCCGAGGTTAAACTATTTTATCATTGTCACAAACGGAATTTTTCACCAGCGTTTCGGATCGGATCGTTTCGAACGCCTTGCCCAGCTCCCTCTGGCTTCCCCTCCTCTCTCGCCCTGCCCGCTGCCACGCCCACTGCGTGCGAAAACGCAGCAAAAAATTACAACAACAACAAAAGAGGCATTGCTGATTGTACGTTTTAGGGCGTTTTCTGGCCACGGTTTTCATTCTTTTCTTGGCCTTCTTTTATTTTCCTTTTTTGCCTCCCCTCTGGCAGCAAGTTTTGCGTATGCAGCAGGGCCCTGGCTCCCTGGCTGGGGCGGAGGGGGGCTGTGCTGGCGACTTGGTTTATATCTCTTCATTTGCCCGGGACCGGCCAGTTATTTATTGTATTTTATGCGAGCTGCTGCTGCCGCCGCTGTTGTTGCTGTTTAATTGAAGGCCAAGAGCTGCCGCATTGCTGCATGCATGGCAAACATGTCCTGGTTGCTGCTGCAGTTGCGATTTCTGCTGCGACTGCTGCTGCTGCTGTTGCTGCGTTTTGCAGCTGATGGCCACTGGCCAGACATGCCCTTATTTGCCCGGCCAGCCAAAACGTCCAGTGCATAAATTAAATATATGCCAACAACACCACACATTTTTCGCTAAATACCCTTGATATTTGCCTTTGTCAGGGGAGGCCATCGAAAATGTAGTACTTTTTTAATTGTTTAATTATTATCGTTAAGAGTGAAATAATATTAATTTTTTTTTTAAAAGTTAACATTTTTTTAATGTTTTTATTGAAGTAATAATATCATAATTATGAATAATAACTGAATTTTTCTATATTTAATTTCAATTCCCTTCAAACTCTTAGACATTTTGAATTTAAATTTTATGAAATATTCTCACTACCCATTAAAAATATTAAGCTTAAATATTAACATAGGCAAATCCTGTAAATAAAATCTGGTAGTAAATTTTCTATTTCTTTAAATCCAAACAAATTCAAAAAGCTTTCTTAAAACCTTAATTTAAAATTCCTTATTTACCTAAAGTCCGATTTTAGATTCTTCCCTTTTTTTAGGGAAACCGTAAACCCCAATTTCCATAAGAGACCTGAGTGAATTCGGGTGCTACCTGATAGATCTACCCAGATATATATCTTCATGTTTATTGCATAAACTATTTATGCAGAGAATCTGTTTCAGTGAAACCGCGACAAGGGCATTCCCACTTCGTTGCCTTCGGAAGCAAAAGTTTCTCCAGAGCAACTTGATTTTCATTTTGGCATTGGTTTTTTTCTCTCTCTTCTTTTATATAAATAAATATATTATTTTATGTGGACCTGGACTGACATTTTTATTCTATTCATTTATTTCTTTGTTTGTCTGAAACAATTTGTTTCTACATATTTTATATAGAAGGAGGACTTGGGGGACTTGCGCAACCACTTAGAATATTTGTATTGTAGCAATTGTATTTGACATCCATAAAACATGCGATCGATTGGCCTCTTTAGGCAGAACAGGGCTCAGTTCAGCCCCAGATCATGCAAATCGCTCTCGATCTCGATCTCGTTCAATTATAAATGCAACAGGGGCCGTTGATAAACATAACAGGGGCTGCTGGCGGTGCCAAATACAGTGGAGATCCCCAAAGACAGACTGCGTAGACAAGGGGAGGAGGTGGGTTGGGGTTTGAAGGAAACCAACGATAAAAATCTGGGCAGTTTATATAAGCAGCCAGGCAGCCAGGCAGCCGTCGTAGAACGCAAGATCCAAGTGACAGACATCGATCAACGGGGCGACCAGCGACATTAACGCTGCATAAATTGTCATAAATTACATCGCAGCAGCAGGCTGCCAGCGAGTTGAGATAGAAACCCGAGAGCCGAGATCTCTCAAGACCCCAATCCCAAACCCAAACCCAAACCCATTCCCATTCCCAATCTGAAACCCATGCCCAATCCCAATCCCAAAACTCCACGCATTGTGTGGGTATGATCGTAACACAGAGATATGCGCAGTTGCTGCTTTTTTGTAATGCGATAAAACCCGAAAAAGTCAGCATTTAAGCCAAAAACAAAATAAAATAAGAGACTCGCTGATGGAACACCCCAAAGACAGATCCCAGAGCGCTACCCAGATACGCATCATCGTTTGGCTAAAGGCTCGCCCGCTTTGGTTAGATTCTCCGCTGTGGATTCCCCTTAGATCAATATGTTAAAAACTGCGATTAAATGCGATTGTGACAAAAAATAAAAAATAAAGAAGAACTTTGATTGACACGGCCTTTGTGCGGGAATTGGATTGCAGATGAAACATGGGGAATGTGGTGGGAGTTCTCAAATCGCTATTGTATAAGTGAATCTGTTCCAGGATCCTTCAAGATGATGGAGAGCTGAGATAGGGCTCGAAAGGAGGTTAACGAACTTGGGTCCTGAATAAAATAGGAACTAGGAATCTTAAAGGATTAAAAAAAGATAAAAAAGCCATGGTAAGACAGTTTATTTTCCTATAGAAAAAGATTCATTATTAAAGATCTCAGAAAATAAAATTATTGAAAGAAGGGAAAATGTTAAGAATCGCAAGGTGTTACGAATCTTTATATCTTTATATTTTTATATA
>JAEIIJ010006671.1:0-15157 GCA_018904815.1 Drosophila ogumai
TGCCCCAGCAGCTCAGATCCTCCTAAAGCAGACAAACTTCAACGTTACACACTACATTTTGCATTTGCATTTGCTGTTTTTTCGGTTTTCTGTTACCTTTTTCGTTATGTTTATTGCATTTAAAACGTGCACTTTGCGACCTTACCACTGTCCTTACTCGATCTGCCTCCGTGTGTAATTAATTAGTTCTTACTTGGCTTGAAACACTTGAAATTGCTCACATCATAATTCTGCTCTCCGTGCTCTGGTTGTCTGTCTCCTCTTGTCTATGTTTAATTATATTTAATTACGTAGTTTTCTCTATAATTTACTAACTCGTTCAACGCCCCCGCCCCTGCTCACCAGACTCTTGCCGGAAATAATCGCTGAGTAAAAATAATTTCGGAGTGCTTGTGGGGACTCCAGTTAACTTAGACACTAACAAGTGCAAGATTTACATAAGCGTTTAATGCTGTTCTCTTCTGACTAAATGCTGAATAAAAACAAAGACAACAAAACAATGATAATACTTAAAGAATAACAAAACTGAACATGGAATGGCTTAAAACAGAGAATACGTTGAAATAATACCAATAAACGTAGGGCTAAAACACACGAAAAGGAGGCAATACAATTGGTTGTTTGACAATTTTAACACTTCTTTGCGACCGCAGTTCCCATAATACCCTTTTACACTTAAATTATATAGCTCGGCGCCTGGCGCCTTCTATTCTTAATCCGATCTTGCGATCCATCCTCACTGTGTCCCCTCTTAGTGGTTGCTTTTACTGTTGCTTCTGTTGCTGTTGTTTTGTGCCTTGGTAATACTTTAATGGTGTGTGTGTGGTGTGGTTGGTGATGTGTTCCTTGCTTCCGCTTCCGCTTTCGCTTCAGTATAGCGCCACGTTGGAGGCCTGTGTGTAGGCATCCCACTCGCAATCACAGCCCTCGAGGCAGTCGGGGCATTCCAGCTCACTGTCTTGTCAGTAGAGCCAGGACACGGGCACCCACTGCGGGGTGGTGTGCACCCGCTCGATGGCCGTCTCCAGCGTGGCAATCGTCTCGCTGATGTCGTTGTTCACAATCGTCAAATCGAAGAAGTGCCCATACAGCTGGCGCAGCATCTCCGACTCCTTGGCCAGCCGCTCCAGGCTGCCGTCGTACTGTCAACGAAATGGTCAAAGAGAGCAATTAGAAAGGGTTCTAATATATCTACTGTATCTACAGCCTCTTACATCCGCAATATTCTGCAGCGAGGGGGCCGCTATAAAGACGACATAGGGCGTGAACTCGGCGGTGCGCAGAATCTTTAGCGCCTGCGGCTCCACATCCAATATGGCCATCTTTCCCTCGGTGTGTATGCGCCGAATGGTGTCCAACTTGGTGCCGTACATCGCCTCCTCATGAGTGCCTTTTAGGGATTTGGAAGGGGTTTTTCGTTTACTAAAAATAGTGGGTTTAATTGGAAAGACTGGCGCTTACCATATTCCAAGTACTCATTCGCACCGATGTCCGCCATCATTTCGTCGTGCGAGACAAAGTAATAGCTGCGTCCGTTCTCCTCCTCGGGTTTGGCAGGTCTCGTTGTATCTGGAAAGGAGATGAGGAACAAAGGCATTAGGAGAACATTCTTTGGTAGCTTATGATGTGGAGATGATAGAATATATCGACACTTCAAAGAAACAAGCTTAGTCATAAATTTTTAACCTTAAAAAGTAATAATTCGATTTCAAAGATTGATAAATCAATTGAGGAATTTAAAAAGCAAGTTGACAGTATAAAGTGCCACGTTTATAAGTTAAAAATTTATTTTCTAAAAAGAAAATAATGGCTTATTCTCATATTTGGCAGAATATTTATGATGATTCAATTTTTATGGAAAACAAAATGGATATAACGATTTATGCGTCATTAAACCAAGTAATTGAGTGATGATTTTTCGTTTTAAAGAGCCTAAAAGATATACTTAAGCAAATATTCTAACAATTGAATTTAGATTTAAAACTTACGGGGAATGGGATAGGCGTACTTGTCGGGATACTTTGATATCAAGGTGTTCTTGATGTGCCGCCTGCCCACCCCATGAGCACCCAATAGCACCAATGTCTTCCTCTGGAAGTTTGGATCACCAACTGCAAAAGAAAGAAGGAATACAAACGAATCGTAAACATAAACAAGCTTCACGTCCTGAGTGGCTGGTGAACCCACCTGGCACCTTGACAACCTCCTCGTACGTGACCACATCGAGCGTGTCGAAGATGGCGTTATGCTTGGCCAGGTATTTGTCCCGGCATTGCTTCTTCTTGCGCCCGAAGATGGAGCAGTTAACTGTTGGTTATAATGTAAGCCAAATATTATTAAATTGCTACATTTGGAGAGGCAGATTAGATATGTAGTAGTAGAGCTGAGAGTATTAAGAGCCGCATGCTTATAGAGCAGACACAAACATGCTGTAGAGCAGGCATTAGAGATAAAATCGAGCACAAAGCAAGCACGATTCTGCTTATTGGATGAGTTTATGATAAATCCTTTTAGATGATTGATACAACAATGGTCCTGAATAAATCAATTTCCTTTTGGCTCCGGATTCCTGCCTGTCCTAGGCCTTCATTAAATTGAATATGCGGTGTGTTCTTTAAGCCAGCCTAACGTGCAATGGGTGTAAACGGTGTGTGTGTTTCTGTGTGTGTGTATTTTTTGGGGGCTAAGTCTCTCAAAGAGTTTGTTTTGGGGTTTATAAGCGGGGTTTAATACTGTTGCGGAATATAAAGTACAACAAAAGGAAATATAACAATAAGATGCGTGACTTCCAACTCCTTCTTTTAAATAAAATTTCATAAGAGGATTTAAGCTAGCTTTTTAACGTTACACATCTTATTATTATATTGTCTTTGGTACAACTTTGACTGAGGTGCATCTACGACTTCGTGACGAATGGCGTACGTGATCATGAGAGGTGGTTCTACTCGTTTCCTTGGGGTCTGAGTGGTGTTGGTTCATTGGTGGTGCCGTCTACGAAAAGCTACAACTTTGGAACTTGGGTGGGTGTCAGGGTTTGGATATGGATAACGGGGTCAGGGGATACGGAACTGAATTCTTTATACAACTTTATGCTATCGATAGAAATTCTGCTGTTTAGTGTGGCATTGTTTTTGTGGCATAACAGGAACTCAAGAAGAAACGTTTAAAAGACAGAGTCTTGGCAGGTCTCCTTGTGGAGATTCCTTTGGATTTTGTGGTGTAGAGTAGTGGTGTGTGTTGGTGGGTTTTTCGTTTGGTTATATGGTAACTACCTGCTGATCCATCACACCCATCTGCGTGAGCGGAACATCCAGCACCCGGTTCTCCTGCATTATATATTATCATACATACACAGTTTATAGCGATTTCTTGGTTTCGGTTATTGGTTATTGGTTTTCGAGATGCGAGAATCATGGTTAGCAACTAAGTTCAAGAGTTTTGTACAGGTGTGCGAGGGGGTGGGGAAAATCGAGGTTGAGTCTCAGCTTGAAATTTGGCAGCGTTTTTGGTGGCTTTCACTTTTCCCTTCTTGTTGTTTTTGTTGGGTTAATTTGAAAAGGTATTCCTTTGACTACTTTTTTGGGGCATGCAACTCTCTGGGTGTTGAGTGTACAGATGTGGGTGTCATTTGGGTGATGTGTGTCGGGTGTTATGGGTGTATAAAAGAGACGTAGAGAGAGCAGATAGAGAGAGAGGGCGCGCTTTCCCCTATTTTCTTTCGAGTAACTACGAGTTCGTCATACACTTCCAATATAAGTACAATTATTCATATAGCATACGATTGGTTTGATTATATCGAGCATCCAATTACACATAGAGAACACGGATAGGTTTTGCTTCGAGACGCCTGCCAATGCCTCTACCCCGGTACTCACCCTGCTCCTGCTTGGTCTTGTCTACCGTCTGGCAGGCAATCCGCCACTCCTGCAGCTCCGGCGACGGTATCAGTCCCGCCGAACCGCCCACCGTGTCCAGTCGCGCCTGCCACCAGTGATGGTCATCCTTGCTAATTATCTGCGGGCAACAAATATAATTAATTATACGATTCCCATCGCCATCGGTTGTACTCTGCGTACCTGCAGTATGTCGCCCACTTGGAACGATATGCCCGCCTGGGCGCAGGGTATAAGCTCATCATCCAGCGGATTATAATCGAATTGTGCGCGCACGAAAATCTGCGGAAAAAGAAGAGCAGGGAAAAATAGTAGGAACTCGGTTGAAATCTGCAAATAGTTTTGCTTGTCGGTCGATGATTTGGTTTTCCTTTTGCATTTTCATTTACTATCTTTTTTTTATGTTGTATTTCTGCGCTATTTTCTGCTGAGACTGCAACTGAGTGGCGGCGGCTGCCTCAGCAAAATGGGTTTCGGCTTACCGAATTATATGCGAAACTCATTTGCATGTCAAAAGCAGATACAGAAAACAACAAATTCAGTTACAGGCAGCAACTGTGGCAAGCAGATGAGGCTAAATACTGAGAGATGTATATGCTATTAGCGGGGATTTAAAGCAGTTTAATTAATATTTAAGGTTATATATATTATATTTTATTTTTTTTAGTTATTTAAAATGTTTACAAGAAGAGATCTCTTGTGGCTAAGCTGAATTTTATGGGAAAGCACAAAAGCAAAAGCGTGTTTTCTTATAGAATAACATTGTAAATATGTAAGGTTTTAATAATTTAAGATGTAATATTTTCTTAAAGAATTAGATTTTAAAAGTGAAAGGTTTTAATATTTTAGAATGTAATGTTGTAGATTTAATAGGAAGAAATGGGTATTCCTTAGCTGCTTTTATAAGAAAGCATTAAGGCAAAAGCATTAAAATTATAGAATCGAATTTTAAAAAAGGCTATCATAGAAATTATATTACTTTAAAATGTAAAATTGAGTTTTTAAATATATATTCTTCATATTTGTTGTATTTATTTTTATTTTTCTATTAAATCTACCTTAATTTTGTTATATTTTTGTTATATTTCAAAGCACTGTAAACGCTTATGTTATACTTAATTAAACTCTTCTAACCGCTTTTACCACAAACCTACTTTGTAAGCCTCCATCACACTTGAATGTAATGGAAATTGTTTATTAAATTACAACTTTTAGACAAATTAAGAGACTACAACTAATCCGTTTCATTGTCTCTCTTATTTGCTAAACAAAAAACAAATAAAAATGCTCAAATATATAAAGTGCAAATATTAATTCGAAAAACGTTTGTTGAGGTTTTAGCTTTTTGTGTAAATTAGGATTTGGCCATGTGTTGCAAACTTTGGCTCATAATTGTAGCAAGCTCGCATCCTGTGCCTGCCACATCGCTGCTGCTACTGCTGCTGCTGGTAACTGATGAACATAAATTAGACAAATTTACGGCTCCTGTGCGGGCTGTGAGCTATGAGCTGTGCCTTTTGACTGCTCTGACGGTTAATGAATATGCACATCTACTGCCTGTTGTTGGGTGAGTTCGAGCAAAAGTAATTTCGAGCGAGTGAGTGTGTGGTGTGCGGTGTGTGTGCGGTGTGTGTGCGTGATTACGTGTCTATTGTTAGGGGGGATATACTTACAAGCACTGGAGCGGGTCTGATCCTGAAAAGCTGCATGGTGGCATGAGTGGAAGGAAGAGAGAGGACGCAACGAAAGGAAGGAACAGATTGAGAGAAAGAGAGAGTGTGTGGAGTTATGTTAATGCACTGCGAAATAATTGCATAATGGATTATAGCTACAACTGCAGGATGCCTCATCCCTCAGATACATACATATGAGCCTGCCCATAAATATTACATGTCTGCCCACACAAAATCATTTCTTTCCGACCAAATGTAATGTGCACAATGCACTCGTCTGACTGAGCTGAAAGCCTGCCTCATTGTTGTGATTTTGATATGGAAATTGGGGGAGGAGCCCCACCCCCTTATGGCCCTATAATTAATCCACATTGATATTTTGATTTCGCCAAAATTGACAAACAAAGCGGGCGCATTCCAATTCATTGAACTTAATGACATAATACCAACGGTATTTAGCTTAAGGTGAGTTTGGGAGGTTTGGAAAGAGCAATTTAGATAGGGATTAGAGGGGCTTAAGTGCTGTCTATGTGAGGGATAATATATATTTTGAATCATTGTGCACGACAGGAGATTTAATTAGTAATTAGGGATTTTATTCTGAAGGAAACTCAATGTAATAGAGAAGAATATATTTTAAATTTTTTTGCCTATTAGTTCTTTAAAAATATTATATTGGATATTTTATTTTTATTAAAATATATTTTCATAGAAAATCCCTATCCAACCTATATTTTATCATAAGAAAACAGTTTTGAAGTATATATAATACCTTTAACAACATTTATTTTGCCTATTTCTCACTTAAAAATACAAAAATCCCATCTCAATTCCCTTTCTTCACAAACATTCTTAATAATCACAAAATCTAACATATTTAAATGCCTCCTTTTTGGCCTCTCAACTTGGCTAACAAATTAGTGGCCATTAATTCCAGCAGAACAGTAATTGAATGGACTGCATAACTCATATGAAATGGGCAGGACAAGGCCATGGTTAGTATATTAGTTTCTGTGTGATAAGTAGGGTGATTAGTCAGCCTTAAACCAAGCCATATATACACACAAACTAGGCCTAAAATGTAACCCAAGCTAAACTGGGATAAACTTACCTCGCAGGGGGGCGGAGCGCTGCGGTACGAAGGAACTATCTTGAAGGTAACAGAACCGCGTGCCTCGCGCTGCAACAAAAGGGATTAACGCAGGACACATTCAATTAGCAGGTTGGACAAAGTCAGAGGAGGATTGGAGGTATGGGTATAGGTTTTGGGATTGGTATTGAGGCCAGATTGATTGGCGGACTCACCAGCATTCGTTGCAATTGGCCAACCGACTGATGCTGCACCGGCTGGCCGTTGATCTCTCGTATCTCGTCGCCCACGTGCAGCGTGGCCTGGCGGTGAATCATACCGCCGTGCATAATCCTGGCCACAATGCAGCGCCCGTCCTCGGTCATCTTCAGCGTGATGCCCTGCAAAGGAAGATTAGAGAAGCATGGGGTTTAGGCTGGTTGCTCTGTTGGGCTGTTTTTTCCCTCTGCCGGCAGCTTACCATGGGCTCGTCCGTGTTCTTTTGGAACTGCACCAGTCGCACCCGGGTCACATTCTGCAGCTCACCGCCCTCGACATTGTCCAGCTCGTCGCCATTGAGGTACGGCACCATGGGGGGCGGGGTGACGCGCAGCGCCTCCTCCCCATAGACATCCCGAGCCACCACATCGTGGCTATGGAGCAGAGCCTAAAAGAAACAAACACAAATATGAATTACTTTTAAAATATCAAAAACAGAAGTGGTTAAGAATTATAAGAAATAAAATAGTATTACAGCAATATTCCCCATTATTTATTTGATCATAAAAGTAGAGAAGGTCAACCCGTTTAGAGTTGGTTTTTGCATTAAGCGGAAGTGAAATGTGTTGAAAGGGAAATAATTTTGATTTAAACACATGCTAGGCTTAGGCTAAGGGTTAGCCTAAATTATGGCCAGCAATTAAGCTGGCCGTTATGAGCTCGGACCAGGATCGGGACCAGAATGTGTTGGCCTGGGCTCGTTTGGCCGGGAAATTAAATTTCCGATTTGCCACGCCTGCCACATACATCATAAGCCCCCAAAAACGAGCCGACCGCAGGGCACAACTTGTTTACAACATTAACTGTGCGACATTTGTTGCTCCTGCCAAAAGGAAGCGGCATCACAACGACAAAAAAAAGAAAGAAAAACACACACAAACGAGCTGGATAAAAAGCACATGGCTTGTTGGAGTGTGGAGAATGGAACGCCCATTTCCGAAAAGCCGTTAAAAGCGGCGACAGCCACAAACGAGGGCACGCACATGACCCCGTGACCCCATGGATAACCAGGAATAACCCAGCCACGACAAAAATCTCAACAATTTATGGGCGGCAGCCCGACTTTATACAATTTCGGTTTTAATAAATTATGTTTAATAACACTTTGAATATGTTGCGAAATTAATTTTTCCTGCCCTTGCCCTTTCTTCCTCGAGCAATATCCTGGCGGAGGAATGCCGGTTGAAGGAAGGAGTGAGAGCTGCCAGGGTCCTGAGGCTGAAGCTGATGCTGATGCCAAGGCATTGGGCTAGGCCATAAAAAAGGATTTTACTGCGATGGCATGCCGTGACACTTGTGCCACTCACACGCACACACACACACACACAGCCAGGACATACAGGGGCCAAATGCAGGATATACAAGCTTACACTGATCAAAACAATATCAAGATTGAAGACATATACGATGGCTGTAAAAAGTCTTTTAAATATCTTAAAATATAGATCTCAATTTCAGATTGTTTTATTTCAAAGAGACGAGCATTAAAAGGTTCGTTTTAAAATAAATTTACTTTTGGAGGTTAAAGGCATTGATTTGTAAAGGTAAATAAATATTTTAAGAAACCTCTGCTTTAATTTAAAGGTATTTTAAACATTTATTTTTTGCTGAGGAGCACAAATTTGGATTTTTGCTTGAATTGACAAAGTTTCGAAAAATTTTTGATTTAATTTGACTTTTCGAATCTTCATTTTTTGATAAACATAAAGATCTTTAGATGATTTTTGTATTTAATGCCAAAACTAAGTATTCTCGAATATAAAGTACTAAACCCGTAAAGTCTTTTAAGACTTCCAAAAAACCCCCAAAGTTAATGGCCTGCAATCTTGATCCGAGTGTACATTTACATATAAGTTAAGTACAGCTAACGCACCGCCAGCACTTTGGCTCAACACCTTTCTCCTCTCCACTTCTTTACCCTCAACTCCTGGTGAAACTACCCCATCGAGTTCATCCCCAAGCTCCTGGCACCGGCTCATCCCCAATCCTTGGCCACAGCAGCAGCAGCAGCCACAGCCACTGGCCCCATAAAAAACGCAATTTTCAACGCTGATGATTACTCAATGCCACAAACACGGGCACGTAGCACACTCACACACACTCACAGCTACATCCCACACCTATACTCCTACACCCCTAGATCCAAACACACCCACGCACAGCAGCACGTTTCATTTCCGCCACAGACATTGCTGCTGACATCGACCGCAGAACAGAACTGAGCAGCAGCCAGCTCTCTTTGCGCTCTCGCTGGGAGGCACAGCATTTCGCATTGCTCTCCGCAATTTTCCGCTTTTCCAGCGGGCTGCAACTACTATTCCGAGAGCTTTGCTTGCACACTTCACTCCACGGCATTCGGTACTCACCACTTTTGAGTGAATATCCGCAATGGCGTGTGCATAAATATTTCATAATACTTTCGAGGCATAACGTCGAGAGCAGAGCTGGTTATGGGGATGGCAGGTAGGGGGAATCCCCCAACTCAGTTAGCTGTGTAAACAGGAATATGAGAATGATTGGGTGGATTGTGGACAGGGGGGAACGAACGTTCCCAGTTTGAGTTCTCCGAGTTCCGGAGTTCTCGGGGATTGACAGGTGGTAATCGAGTTTGGGGCTTATCGGGGAAACATCAATTCAATAATTTTTCGACGTGTTTGAATCGAGGGGCGAATCATTTTCGGGTATAGGAGGAGGATAGGATATCACATTTAGTGCGCCTTGATTTGCGATTGCTATTGCGATTGGGAAATGGAAATACCAACGTCGAGCATCCTTGAGGATGGTCTTTTGATCCCGCAGTAAACATGGCAACCGATTTCATTCAATTTCGAGCCGTATCGAATGGGCAAGAAGAAAGGTAAACCTATTCAATGGGGGTTTTGTCTGTTTTAGACAAAAAAAAAAGGGATGGCGGAAATCCTTGAAGGAGTAAGAAAAGAGCAGGTTGCAGGTATAAGAAAGTAAATAAAAAAGGGCTTACAGGTTGGGAGATGTCATTTAAAAGAGCTTTTAATTTAAAAGCATTTTTAAACAAATAATAAAAGAAAAATCTATGACAACTGTGGTTCTTATTAAACTAAACCTTAAAGTTAAGGAGTTTTCCTTTATTTTAAGGTTTAGGAAAACCTTTCCTGATATCTTCTACTAGTTTTGGGTTTAACAGCATTTTTAAACAAATAAAAAATTAAACATCGAAGAGTAACGTGGTTCTAATAACCCAAAAATTAAAGTTAAAAAGATTTCCTTTATCTTAAGAACCTTCTATGACTTCCTAAACTAGTTTAAAATAATGTTAAATATTTAACCTTCAGCCTGTGCATTGCTTAAACATTTTCAAGGATTCAAACCCTATTTCTCCATTAATAATTCATCAAAGGACAACTGGAAAATCTTTAAATGTCTCCCTTAAACTCCAAAGAAGTCATTTTATATGCTAATACCCAAACGTTTTACATTTCCAAGCATGGAAATATAAATACCAAGAGCTTCTTAGTCCAAATGAGTGACCCCTTTAATGGCCACTTCTGTGGGCCTCCTGCAAATCCCATTCCGTACTTGTCTGTCTGCAATTTATTATTGTATTTGGCCATTTCGGCGGAAGTTTGCAATCCAATTACACACAAAAACTTCCAACTACGCGCTAATGCGAGTTCGAAACACCAGCCCTCGCCCACCCACAACACAAAAAAAAAAAAACAAGGAACACAGTCACGCCTTGGCATCAGCAGCCGCAGCAGAATTTGACTAAATAAATGGATAATACAATTTCCTCGAGCCGAGCGAGAAACGAAATTAACTACATCGAATAAAATTTGCTGAACTTGGCAACTATTTAAATGCGGCAGAAGGGGGGCGGCGAAGATTTTTCCGGGGGAAAACGAAGCTGCAAAAAGGACACACGCCTGGTTACCAAGTGAACGATAAACAACGTAATCTGATTTCACTTAAAGCCCGTCGTTGCCGCCGTTACCGCCTCCAGGGCCACGCCCACTGACCACCAAATTGAGAGGGGGCGAGGGCGAGGGCGAGGGGAGGTCCATATTTAACACCAAGTTGTTGGACCAATAAAACGGTAAATTTAATAAGCGCTTGACAGGCGCCAAGTTGAGCAGTTAAGTTTAATGCCTCATTAGGCGCTCCGTTTCTGTGACATTGATAGCCAACGTGGCAAACTTTGGGCTTTAGCTTTGGTCCCAGCTTTGGCTTTGGCCCACACTCACACACACCCGCACACTAACCACATAGCACATCGTTCCCCCCGTAGAGGTAGAGGGGGGAGCATCTGCCTCTGATTTCCATGATTAATACTTAAGTGCTTGTTAAAGTTTTGCCCCGTGGCCAGAGTTTCCCTCAGCCGGGCTTATATGCAGATCTGCCCGTTTGTTTGCCGAGGTCCTGTCCTAAACAATCAGTATAACCCCATCTCTTCCCTGGCATCCTGGCATCCTGGTATCCCAGCCCCGAGCTCCATTTGTTTGCTGCTGAGGCAGCAGCCACATCAGAGTTGTACTGCTCCGGAAGCTGGACAGGGAAAACAGCATCGGGCAAAAACACTCAGAGAAAATTCCCCTAATAAAACCTTGGCTTTTACACTCGCTGAAAAATCTTGAAAGCCCCAAAAGCTTTGCTTTTAAATAATTCAAGGTGGCAACAAAAAAGTTTGCCATAAAGTTTGCACAAATCTTTGACAGGAAACAAAAGTTTGCCAAGGAAATCTGAAACTTAACAGCAAAGGTAAGTAGTAAATATAGAGGCAAGTTTTAAAAAACTAAATGGAATTGACTTGCAGTTAAATGCAGTTCTTGAGTTCAGGAATTAATAAGTGAAAATTTGAAGGGAAAAATGTAGTTTATTTCAAGATTAAAATTGAAAGGTAACAAGAAAAGGTTATTACGTATATTTTAAGAAAGTAAATGAAAGTCTCAATCCTTAAAGAATTTATCTATATTTTAGTAAACAATTTGGTTTGATAAACCCTTTAATATTATATTTTAAAAAGTATTCCCTTTAATTTAAACCTTTTTCTGTGTACTTTTAATATAAAATCCCACAGTTTTTCAGCTATTTCCAAGCCAAGTGTCCATGCTGAGTCAGGTCCATTGTTGGCCCGGGAGTCAGTCCATCCCGTAGCTGGTCATTTTTCCAGCTTTATGCTAAGCCACTAACCTCCAACCACCGAAGGGGCAGGTCATCCTCCGTCCCGTTCTCCTGCCCCTCACCATCGGCGTCCATCCAATATCCCGCCACCAGACCGCACGAACGTTATTTGTTGGTTTTAATAATTACACAGCATGGCCAAAACGAGGACGAGAATGGGTATAGGCATGGAACTATATCAGGTTCCTTCACCATGCCCACTCCCGCCCTTTTTTCGGACTGGTGTAGGTAGAAGGCGGCGGCGCTACAGGATTTTCCTCTCCTTAATATTCCGGGCCACACGTCAATTACACACGTACACAAATGCGCGCGCGACTGCGAATGGCTTCCGCATCCATTTCAGTGGGCAAAAACCAGAGGCACAGACACACCGCCGCCCAGGCACCGTTGACAGCTGAATCATCTGGATTAATGCCGAATTTTAATTAGTACAACGGCAGTCGCCCAGTCCCAGTCCCCGACAGCTCCAGCTCCTCGCTCTGCTCCTGCTCCTTCCCCGCTCATTTGTTAATCCCACTTTGCGGCGGGGTCTGCCAGGATGGATAGTGCCCACATTTGGCACCTTATTAGGTTTGGAGCAGCGCACGATAGTCGTGCGGGGCAGGGATTAAGTGCACCCCATATGAGAGAGTCGACCGCAAAATGAATCTTCTCCGGCTTAATTAATCCCTGCTCAGCGTCAACTCTTCAGTTTAAAAACAGAAGAAGGACTCGACTGGGAGACACCTTGTTATGAAATGTGAAAATAAAGTCAACAAAAATACCTTCTGCATTAATAAAGATATAAAATCCTATACAATTTCAATTTGTTGTCTTAAAAAAAAAAGGAAAGTTTTCCCGAAGAGCGGAAAATTGGTTTGTTTTTATATGTCAATTTATTTAACATTCAGTTCAAAATAATATCAATTGAAAAATAAAACCATCCAAACCCTGATGGCAATTGCCGATTGATTGTAAAACAATATATAAAAGGTTTTAGTTTTTGCAAAAGCGGAAATACAACGAATAAAACTAAAATAATCAAAAAAAAAGTCTATGGACAATTGATATTTGATTTTAAAACGAACTTTGAACAGGAAACAGTAACAACTGTAGAAAAAGAATAAAGAAAATAAAATAAAAGCATGACCATGACAATTGTTGTTTGATTTGAAAATAAAAACAAAAGTTTATAGACAAAAAAATCAAGACGAATTTTTGCAGTTCTAAAATGAAATTGATAACTGGAATAAATACCAAGTGTTTTTATACAAACTAAAATAAAGTTTTTAAAGTAAAATTTAAACAAAGAATATATATTTTATAATTGGACTAACTATAATTGGACCTACTTGCCACTAGACTCTCAAAGATAATAAATAAAGTGGGTTATGTTTTCCTCTTTACAAACACACACACATGATACACCCTTGAACTTCAAGGGTGCTCTGGGCCCAACACAAAAGCTGTTTAAAGTTTGAGGTGTGTGCGATGTGAGGTGTGTGTGTGCAGCAGGCGCCTGTCAAGCTGTCAGGTCTGGCTCAGGGCTCACGGCTCACATCTCACATCTCAGGGATCCAAGTTGGAGCTCCCAGAGCTCGCAGTATCCCGAGCCTGTCGCGTGCTCGGTGATAAGCTTTCCCCCGCCGAGTTTCCCTGAGTTTTCCACCTACCTCCCCTCTTCGCCTTCTACTATCCCCGGAGTAAGACCAGGAAACTTTAGCAGTCGAGTTGCTATCGGGACTTATCACTTGGACGAACTTATTGTTGCGGTCCGTCCGTCTTCACTTCCACATACCCATATCCGGTTGGGTTGCCGCTCTTAACTCTCCATTCTCCATTCTTCACTCTCCACTTTTCACTCTCCACTCTCCACTCTCCATTCTCCACTCTCCACTTGCTTGTTGTTGCTAGGCTGGCAACCACCGAGACACAGTCTTACAGTTAACATTGGTCTCCAATACACAACATTCACCGTATGACTATGTCGGGGTAATTGAGCGGCATCCTTTATTCCTGCGACAGCGGCGGCAACGGCGGCGGCGACGGCGGCTAACACTTCCTGCCTATTAGTTGGCATTATTACTGACAGACAGTGTCCCCCCAAGCGCCGCCCTGATGCATGACGATGATGAGCTTGGGGGACAGGGAACGGAGCCAGGACGTCGATGGATGCCATTGATTGACAGTTGGGCTCCAGGTAATAGTTGCCAGCCAGGCTCCCTTATCACCCAAACAATGGCTGGGATCTGTGGATCCGCTGATGCTGCTCCTGCCTTCCCCGTTCATCATTCAATTTACCACGGCCATGCCCCCCTTTCGGTTCCATCCATATTGATATTTTCACAACAAAAGGACCTCGATTTTTGGTTTTCGGTTTCGGTGTCGCCGTCGCTTTTTGGTGTCGTGTTTTGGTTTGGTTTTTCGAGCCACAAATTTCCGGTGTGTGCGTGCACATTATGCATTTATCGCTGCCATCTATCAGCGTGGCGCAAAAAATAAAAAAAATATATATGAAAATATAAAAGAGGCGAAAAAAGAACTCTTTCCCGTGGGCGAAACATATTGTCATCGCTTCCACCTTGCCACCTTTCAATTTTCCCCCCAATCTGTCTCTCTTCATCATTTTTCCGGGAATCACCCCCTCCCCACCCCCAGAAACATTTCAAAAAAAGAAATATGCTTTTGGAATTTTAAAGATAGGTGGGTTCTCTCTCCTCTGTTCTTTTTTTTCGGAATATGCAACATATGGCGGGTGAAAACCCCTTCACTTTGCACAGTTTTCCCCATTTTCTCCAACAATCTGCGTATGGCGTTTTTTGTTTAATTTTCCAGAAAGGCTTTTTCATAAATATAAATCTTTATGTAAATGGTATTGAATTGAAAAATTGCAGGGTAACGATGAAAGGGTCAGTGTGTTTTTAACGATTTTACGATTTTATCTGGGAAGGTTAATGGTAAATGTTGCGTTTTTTCTTTATAAAAATATTGTCCAAAGTCTTTAGGTGGGTTTAAGGGTTGTTGTTTGCAGGGGAGACATTTTTTTGATATTTTTAAAATGGAATAATTTATATGGATTAAGGCTGTACCTTTTTTAACTAAAAAAA